>PVJA010034707.1:0-11790 GCA_004027025.1 Myocastor coypus | reverse complement strand
ATTGAAAATATGCAAAAATAATTGTGTCTGAAATAAGGTTTTTGTTGAATTCTTCCCTAAGTAATATAACATTTATATAGCTTTTACATTGTATTAGTATTATAAGCAATATGCAGATGATTTAAAATATAGAGGAGGATGTGTATAGGTTATATTCAAACACACACACACAGACACACACACACATATATATATAGTTGTTGTTTGTTTTTTTGAGGTTTGCCTTTTTTTTTTTTTTTTTTTTTTTAATGGAACCAGGGATTGAACTCAGGTCCTTGCGTTTGCCAGGCAAGTGCTTATGCTATTGAGCTATCTCCCCAGCCCTGTTTGTTTTTTTGAGACAGGGTCTCATTATGCAGTTCAGGCTGGCCTCGAGCTCAGTTTTATAACCCAGGCTGGTCTCAGACTCACACTGATCCTCCTCAACCTCCCAAGTGCTGGGATCACAGGCGTGCATCACCACGCCTGGCCAAATACTGCCATATTTAAAAGGAACATGAGTATTTGTGCATTTTGATATGTGTGTGGTTTCATGGAACCACTCTGTTGTGGATACTGAAAGAACACTGTCCAGTAATGTACAATGGGAACATGAAGTAATACTATTTTACAGCAGTTCAGAAAACAATATTTTTCTGCACCCAAGCATAGCCTGCCTATGCCCTAGAGCCAAAGAGACTCCTGAGGGAAGTACTGATTATGACGGCCTTAAGAGGGAAAATGGTCAGAATTGCCGATGTTCAGACTTTCTTTCCATTAAGAAACAGTCCTTATTTGTGTTCAAAATGCAAATACAAGGCATAGGAGAGCGAGGCACCTTCGGCCCTTAAGGCATCCGCTACCCAGGAGCCCGAGGCTGCTCTTCCCTCAGCCTTGCTCAGTCTTACTTGATATTCTAGTGAAAATTCTCTCCTCAGTATTTTATAATCAGAATGAGGAGGAGGTCAAAAGGTAGAAATAAAGAGACCAGGAGAAAGCAGCTCCTTTATTGCAGCCTTAAAAGAAAAAAGCTCAAAGCCTCATTATCAGGGCTCCAAGAAGAGCTCTATTAATCTCACCTGCTACTGCTGCCAAAAGTTAGGCCACCTTAAAGAAAACTGCAACAAGAAGTCCCCTGGGCCATGCCCTAATTGCAAAGGTGACCACTGGAAGCTGGGCTGCTCTCTAAAATGGAAGCCCAAGTCCAGACCCAACTCACCAGCTGGTCCAGCAAGACAGAAGGGCCCCAGCATGCTCTCTGCTTTCTCCTTCTGACTGGGCTGTCAAGTCCGTGAGGAACCCCGGGCAATCATGACTACAGAGGGAAAAGCAAGCAGTCTATTGCTGGACACTGGTGTGTGTCTCTCAGGCCTTCTTTTCAAATCTAGCCTTCCTTCCAGCTATCATACCTCCTTGAAAAAAAGCCACTGGAGGGGAGGTAACTATTTCTCACAACCACAGGCTATATAACTGGGATGGTTTTTCTCTTCACTCATTCCTTATGAATTATGCCTGAAAATCCAGTTTCCTCTCCTGGGGGAAGCTAGTTTATCTTGTTTAAAAACTGTAATATACATGCACCCAGGTCAGGTATGCTGCCTCCCCCATGAAGCCAGATATAAATCCTGATGTATGAGAAACTAAAGGTAGAATAGTAGGGCAATAAGAGTTTCCCTGGTGCAGACATACTTCAAAGACCCTACTATTTTTCCTCATCAGAGAAAATACCCTTTAAGACCTGAAGTTAGGAGATCACTGCCTATATTGATACAAGGATAAGGTTTACTTGAACCCTGTAACAGTCCATGCAATACTCCAGTCTTGCCATGTCAAAAACACAATGGGGATGGAGGTTGGTACAGGACCTTAGATGGATAAAAGATGCCTTTATTTGTATTTATATTCAGATTCCTAGTTTCTTTTTGCCTTTGAAAATCCTTGTGACCAGACCTCTCACCTGACTTGGACTCTACTTTCCCAAGGGTTCTGAGATAGTCCTCATCTTTTGGGTATGTGCTTTCCTAAGACATGCCATGTTTTCAAACTTCCCAGGTCACAATCTTGTGATATGTAGATGATATACTGTTATGTGCTCCCTCAGAAGAGCCTAGCCAAGGTAGGTGCCCTCATTCTGCTGAATTTTCTAGCAGATAGGAGTTACAAAGTTTCCAGACCTCAAACACGACTTTGCTGACTTGAGGTAAAATATTTAGGCCTCATCATATCCAAGGGAACGTGAAGGCTGAGAGGAAAGAGAATTAAATCAACCTGCTAGGTATGGTGGTACACACCTGTAATCCCAGCACTTGGGAGGCTGAGGCAGGAAGATCGATGTGAGTTCGAGACCTGGGTTACATTAGATAAATCTATTAGATGAACCTATTTAAAAGATCATTGAAAAAAAAAAGATTATTGAAGATTTCTATAAAAGTTATTAATCTTATATTAGGTTATATACATATTATATTATATATTACATGTTATATATGTGTGTGTATGCGTCTCTGTGTGTGTGTGTGTGTAAAGACCAGAAAGAAGAAATATAAAGTCAATGGATAATGGAATTATACTTTTTATTTTATTTTATTTTATTTTTTTAGAATTTTTTATATTTTTTTATTGTTTCAGAACTTTTGTTTGTTTATTTATTTTTTATGGCCGGCTCAGCCTGCCCTGAAGGCAGGGCTGGCACAGCATGTGGTGCCAAGGATTGAACTGTGGTCCCTGAAGCCACCTAAGCTTTCCCAAGCAGGCGCTTTAGACCACTGAGCCATCCTGTCGGGCCCCAGGAATTATACTTTTTAAAAGTTTCTAATACTAGGAGAAAATATCATACCATGTCTTATTAGAATATAAGTCAAAGACACAGTATAAATCATAAAATAAAAATTAAAATTAACAATATTCAGAAAATTAATTAAATATTAATTAACTAGAAATTAAACATTTCAAAACAATGTACCACAATTTAACGTAAATCATGAGTCCAACTAAGAGGCTACAATGTTGCATATCACATATACAAATCTGTATTTGATCAATTCAGAGTACTCACATTGTATTTGAATAGGTTAATATACACAAAAATATCAACTAAGAAAAAGTTTTCATGATAGTAAAGAATTACTAAGAACAAAACATAACCTAAAGAATGGGGATGGTGGTGCACTTGGGAGGCTGAGGCAGGAGAATGATTGTGAGTTTGAGACCAGCCTGGGCTACAAAAGTGAGCACAAGGCCAGTCTGAACTGCATAGGGAGACCCTGTCTCAAAAAGACAAAAGGAAAAAAAAAAAAAAAAAAAAAAAGAATTAAATCAGCATTTCCTTTCCATGGCCCAAGATTCTAAAACAATTAAGGGGAGTCTGAGGAATCACAGCACTTTGCTGCCTTTGGACACCAGGATATGGTGAGATTGCAAGACCCTTTCATCTACTTAGAAAAGAAACCCCAAAGCAGATACCTCTGTTTTAACCTGGGAGCCTTATATTCCCAGATGGCATTCCAGAAATTTAAATAAGCCCTTCTAAATGTCCCAGCATTGAGCCTACTGACAGGACACCATTTCAATTTCTAAGTTAGTTTGTTTTGGTACTGGGAATCAAACCCAGGACCCTGTGCTTGCCAGGCAGTCTCTTGTGCCACAGAGCTATACTCCCAGCCCTCAATTTTTTTCTTTTTTTTTTTTTTTTTTGGTCTTTTTGAGACAGGGTCTTGCTATGCAGTTGAGGCTGATCTTGAGCTCACTTTCATAGCCCAGGCTGGTCTTGAACTCACACCGATCCTCCTGCCTCAGCCTCCCGAGTGCTGGGATTACAGGCATGAGCCACCACGCCCTGGTCCAGCCCTCAATTTGTGCATGGCTTCCGGAGTGCTTACCCAGGATTAGGGACCTACACACAACAGCCTGTAGGACATATGAATCATGAATTAGACCTCGTAGCAAAGGGATGGCGTGTGTACCTTAGAGCTGTGGAGGCATCTCCAGTGATTTTCAACCTTTCTAATGCTGTGACCCCACAATACAGTTTCTCATGTTGCAGTGACCCCAAACCAAAAAATAATTTTGGTGGCTGCTTCAAAACTGTAATTTTGCTACAGTTATGATTTGGAATGGCTTTCCTGTGTTTTGGTTGCTCGATCCCCGCCAGGGTCGAGACCCACAGGCTGAGAACCTAGGCAAAGATCTCATTGTATAAAGACCTTGCTATGTGGGAAGACGGCTTTCTTCCAAACAGAGCCCATGGCTATCAGACAATGAGCTTCTTACATACTAGGCTCTGCTTATAGGAAGAACATTCAAATAAAGATGTTCCTCCTTAAACCCTGCTACTTTTCTACTAAAGAGAGAGGACCTTACGGCTGGAAGTTCTATCCATACACAGGCAGCCAGTGAGAACTTGTTACGCTCATCCTTGTGACCCTGACTTGACCCTCTTCTGTGATGGGCAGTTCCTTCACAGAAAATGGGACAGGAAAGGCTGCGTGTTTAGTAGTGACTCTGTGTCAGACACTTGAAAGTTCCTCAGTCAAGCGTGGGATTAGGGCTCAGCTACTAGAACTCATAGCTCTGACCTATGCTTTATAACTCAGTAAAGGACAGAAAGCCAAAATTTATACTGATATGCTTTTCTATGCTTACATGTTCACTCAGCCATATGGAAAGAAACACATTATTGGACAGCCAGTGGGCCTCCCAGATAGGATCATAAGGAGATAGATGATCTTTTAGTATCTGTCCATATGCCCTCCAAAATGGCGGGAATTCACCACAGAGAACACCAAACAAGAGTTGACCAAGTATCCAAAATAATCAACTGGCTGGTGCAGCAGCAAAAGAAGCTGCTTGAGGGTCCCTCTTCAGCACCCTGTGATCTGGGAAGAGTCCCTTGATCATATTCAACCCAAATTTTCACTCAAAAATTAGATGGGGAAGAAAGTCCACCCGAGTTTTCTGAGCATGGTGGTGAGTCATGTGAGACTGCGTGACTTTGAGTTATCATGGGATTTTGAGATTTTTACCAAAAGGCCTCTTGGGAGTAGTAGTTATCTCTCAACCCTCTCTTCCTTGTGACAAAATCCCACCAGTGGTGTGGTGTATCTCAGCAACAAGAGGCTGAAACAGGAGGATCTCCCCGAGTTTGAGACCAGCCTGGGCTACAAAGTAAGCCCAGCCTTAACTATATAGCAAGTCCCGATTTCAAAAGCAAAAAAAAAAAAAAAAAAAAAAAAAAAAGGGCTGGGGAGATAGCTCAGTGGTTTAAGGGCCTGTCTGGCAATCAGAGAGATCTGGGTCTGATCCCTGGCATTGTCTGTCGAGTGTGCTGCCAGGCAACCAGGCATTGTGGTGCATAATTGTAATCCTAATCCCAGTGCTAGGGAGGCCTCCCAGAGTACAAGGATTACAGGCCTAAGCCATACCCAGCACCTGTCCTCTTTCTGACTCTGGGACTCATGTAGGATATGACATTACATTAAGTCACCATGTCTCCTTAGGCTCCTGTTAAGACAATTTTTCAAGTTTCCTTGGTTGTTATGGTCTAGACAGTTTTTGTTTCTTTGTTTTAGAGATAGGGTCTTGCTGTAGAGTCTAGGCTGAACTTGAACTCACAATATAGCTCAGGCCAGCCTTAAATTCATAGCAATTCTCCTGTCTCAGCTTACTGAGGGCTGGAATTATAGCTGTGTGCCACCACACCTGGCTGACCTTAACAGATGTGTGTGTGTGTGTGTGTGTGTGTACACGTGCAAGTGTGCATGTGTGTGTGCACGTGTTCTGAGACAGGGTCTCATTATGTCATTTGGGCTGGCCTTGAACTCACCCTGTACCTCAGGCTGGCTTTGATCTTGCAGCAATCCTCTTTCCTCAGCCTCCTGAATACTGTCCTGTGCTGACCTTGACAGCTTCTACCCCCTCCTGCTTTTTTTTTAAACCAGTGTAAATCAAGTTTATTACAGGTATTGTAAGAGGAATGAGCATAAAGCAACTTCTGAGGAGTAGGGGAGTCCAGTGCAGAAACAACACCAAATCCGGACTCTGGTCATGTTTTACAGGGTAGAAGCCCCTTTTCCACCCCCTCTGAGGGTAACTGCTTGACTGGTTGTTGGATCCGCTATTGGCAGATTAGGTTTGCTGGCCTGGTAAGGGAAATTTGAGGGGAGGAAGTAAGTACTTAGAGGGGAGCTTAGGTGGGCCAGGGCGAGCCCCACAGAGGGTGTCGGACTCCAGGCTGTCAGCAGTGATGCAGAGCTAGCTCCTTTCTCCTCTTAGAGAGGTGTAGCTCCCTGTTCTAACCCTGTCCAGAGGTTCTGACTGTCCCTGCAAGAGAAATGAAGTCCAGCACGCTTTGTTTGTCTTGGGCAGAGCATAAGGGCTTGTTTAATTTTTTTTTTTTTTCAGGACCAGGGATTGAACTCAGGACCTTATGTTTGCCAGGTAAGCATTTACTCCACTGAGCTATCTCCCCGGCCCCATTTATTTTTTTATTTTATTTTATTTTTTCTTGTTTCAGAACTTTTGTTTGTTTATTTATTTATTTTTATGGCTGGCTCAGCCTGCCCTGAGGGCAGGGAAGGCGCAGCATGTGGTGCCGAGGATTGAACCATGGTCCCTGCAGCTGCCTAAGCTTTCCTAAGCAGGTGCTTTAGACCACTGAGCCATCCTGCCGGGCCCCAAGGGCTTGTTTAAAAGGAAATGGGTTCAAAAGAAAACTGGTATTTTGCATTTGTTTCTCTAGGTCTAGTTGAAATTTGAGGTCTGTAAGCAGGGGGAACTGTTAAACCTCTTAATTATGTACTCATGGGATGAGACTCTATGCTGGGGGTGGGGGTGGGGGTGGGGTGAGTCCTTATCTCTCTATTCTCTTCCCAACCTTCAATCCTTTGTCCTATTCTCTTTTTCATTTCTAAGCTTATCTGGCTGCATGCTTAACTACCTGCTTCACTAAATGGCTGCTTGAATTAGCTCTTTTATCTGACCCCATCATGATTCTTCTTTAACTACCAATAACTAGGCTAAAAGTCTGACTGACTTTTCTCTTGGCTGGGACAAAATACCGGAAGCCCAAAGGTAAGGGAAGAAAGTTTTATTTGACTCACAGCTTGTAGATATTTCAGTTCCTAGTCAGCTGGGTCCAAGGCAGATGGCACCACAGAGGAAAAATAGCTCGGGGTGGGGGTGGGGGGAGACAGAAGGTAACAAAACAAAGGAGAAGCCCCATCCCCTCCTTTGGTACCAGGGATCCAACTTGGGACCTTGTGCTTGCCAGGCGGGTCCTTATGCCACTGAGCTATCTCACCAGTCCTCAACCTTGGCAGTCTGGAAGAATGCTGGCTGGCTATTTTGTAAAATGTTCTTCTGTTGGAATCTGTCCAACGTGTGTCTTGTGGTTGGACTGGGCTACAGGCTTTTGAGGAAAACCACTGAGTGAAGTCCCTTACTCATCAGATCACAGGACATGCTTTACTCAGGACTGACTGCTGCTGATGTTGAGTTGGTCACCTGGTTTCTTGACAGCATCATCAGGCTATGTCTGTTTTATTTTATTTTTTTCAGTAGTGGGGACTGAACCCAGGGCCATCATCATACAAAGCTACATCCCCAGGATCCTCCCTCTTCCTCTCAACCTGTTTTAAAATTGCTCAGGCTCCGCTGAAACTTGTCATCTTCCTGCCTCAGTCTTCCACGGCACTAGGACTACGGGTACATGCTGTCATGCCCAGAAGCAAGGGTTGGTTTTATTTTTAATTAAAAAAAAAATTTATGGTTGCCGGGTGTGGTGGCACATGCCTGTAATCCCAGCCTGTAATTGAGAGACTGGGGCAGGAGGATCGGTGCAAGTTCAAGACCAGCCTGGGCTACAAAAGTGAGCTCAAGGCCAGACTGAACTGCATAATGAGACTCAGTCTCAAAAAGACAAAAAAAAAAAAAAGGTAAACTTACTCTTTTTTCTCCTTTTACTTGCTGTCCTGTTAGGGAAGGAGTCATTGTGCCAATGGAACCTGGGGATTAGAACTGGCTCCATCTCTTCCCAGGGTGCACCTGAGCTGGGTGCTGGTAGGGAATAGCCCCAGAGCACGAGCACTTGGCCCTTGCTTTCCCCAGGCGGATGTCTACAATCAAAGGGTCAGCGAGGCTCGGACCTCTCTGCGGGGTTATGTGTAACTTCACCTAGAACACACCTGCCAAGCTGCTTACCAAATGGACTGTTCCATATTCTCACTGGCAGAGGCCAAGAGGGGGTCAGGGTCTCTCCACAATTGGGCAAATGTTTGTTGGTCAGTATTTAACATGAGCCCTCTTAATAGATGTAACTGCAATTTCATGACAGTCATTGTCATTTTTCTTTTCTTTCTTTCCGGGGGTGTGGGCTGCTGTGGAATGAAGCCAGGGCTTCAGGCAGCTAGGCAGATGCCCCACCAGAAAGCCACACCCACAAGCCCATTCATAATGATTTCATTTTTTGTTATTTTCCAGTACCAAGAACTGAACTCCCAGCTGAGCTACACTGGAATTTTTTTTTTCCAGGACCAGGGTTGGAACTCACAACCTTGCACTTACCAAGCAGAGCTATCTTCCCAGCTCTAACACTGGGGCTTTTTAATTCTGATACAGGGACTTATTAACTTTTCCAAGCTACACTTGAACTTTTGAACTTTTGATCCTTCTGCCTCAGCCTCCCAGAGTGGTGGAATTACTAGCTTATTCTATCACACTCAGTTCCTCCTCCTTCCTCCTCTCCCCTCTTCCTCCCTCCTTTTTTTTTTTTTTTTTTGAGACAAGGTCTTGCTATGTTGAGTTCTGGCTGGCCTTGAAGTCACTTTGGAGCCCAGGTTGTCTTTCAATTCATAGTCATCACAGGGTCATCATATACATACCTGTCTCTTTAACTTTACTTGCTTATTATTATTATTATAGGCTGGGGCAGTGTGTGGTGCCAGGGATCGAACTGCAGTCCCTGAGGTTGACTAAGCTTTCCTAAGCAGGTGCTTTAGACCGCTCAGCCATTTCACCAGCCCCTGGTTTGTTATTTATTGAGGCAGGGGTCTTGCCTTAAACTCACTGCATAGTCCAGGCTGGCCTCAAACTCCACTGTGTGGGATCCTCTTGCCTCTGCTTCTGAAGTGCTAGAATTACAAGCGAGTGCCACCACACCCTGGCTGCTTCTTTAACTGTAATGGCTGCAAAACTTTCACTGGATGCATACTTAATGACTCTGCTGGTTAGGCAGTTTCATCCTTTGCCGAGCCTGTCACAAAGCTTGTCCATGAGTTTTTGGTGAATGTGTAGGCTTCGAGGCAAGGGGCCTGGGGTTGGAACGAGCAGTGAGGCTCCGGTCTGCTGTCCTGAGCACTGTGAGGCCCGGGCCCAGCCTCAGCCCAGGGCCTGGGGTAAAGGATGAGCGCGCTTAGTAGAGGGTTGAGGTCCAGTCCCGCCCCAGTTCGTGGAGACCCTCAGGAGCTGATGCCTTCTTTCAACAATGGTGTAAGTTGGCTTGCACAGGGTTCAGGCAGCTTGCAAATCCCCCGGCTTGCTTTCTTTTTGAATTCTGAGACAGGGTTTCACTATGTTGCTGGGCCGGGTGGGTCGGTGAGGAGGGGCACCTCTTGTGATCCTCCTGCCTCAGTCTCCCAGAATGCTGTAGTGCAGGCTTGCGCGAGTACGTCCGCAGCCTTTTTCATTTCTGCGCGCCGTGTGCAGGGCCTGGAGCAGCAGGTCCTGCCTGACGGACGGGTGGCCAGGTGAGTAGGTGGAGAAAGAGGGGCGCACGCGGGTGCAGGGGCCCCGCACCCAGCACCATCCTTCCTCCCAGACACCATCACTCAACCCCGGGTGCCTTCCGTGGAGAGCCGGGAAGGACGCGTCCGTCCCGCAGCGCCCCCTGGCGGCTCGCGGGAGCCCCGCAGCCCTCTCTGCACGCGGGAACCCAGGCGCTCCCCGCAGCTCCCGGGTGCTTTGCACACTTCTGCTTTGGCCACCGGCCGGAAGAGGAAGGAGGTATGGGGGAGGGCGCGGCACTGGGCGACGCCGGCGGGGGCAGGAGAGGGAAGATAGGTCTGGGGGCCTTCGCCTATGACCTGCGTGAGGCGTGCTCTGCATTCTCAGCATCCTGGGAGGCCGGAGCAGGAGGGTCGCAGGTTGGAGCTCAGCCTAGGCTGTTCAGCGAGACCATGTTTACTAACAAAAAATTAAAAAGGGCTGAGGATGACGCTCTGCACAAAGAGTCTGGGATGGAGCCCCAGTGCCGACCCTTAACACGCCCCAATCCAAAGCCTGCTTTTGAAAGCCAAAGGCCCGTCTGCTCTGTGGGCCAGGGCTGCCTAGGCTCGCCCAGGGCTGCTTCCCTGCCTCTCCCTGCGAGAAGTGAGGAGCTGCAAGGGCAGCAGGAGGCGAACTCCACGGCTGGGCCCCTAGCTAGGGCTTCGGGCAAAGCAGCGTGTCCCGGATGGGGTAGGTCGTGGGTTCCTGGGGCTCGCGTCCGCCAGGCTATTGGGCCGGGCCGGGAAGGTAGGTGTAGGGGGCATTGGGCGGGAACCGAGGAGTTTCGAGCCGACAGCCGCCCAGGTGCTGCTCAGGGCGCCCCCTGGCGGCCACCTCTTGCGGCGCCCTGGATGCTCAGAGCCAGGGTTGGTTCGGGTTGGGTTTCGAGCAGCTCGGGAGGGAGCAGGCCCTCGGTGAGGATGGTTTCAGTCAGTGTTGGCACCCCGGTTTCTTGTCCTCATGGATGACGTGAGGACCCCCACCTCCCTTTCTTGCCTTTCTGCCTTCATGACTGTTTTGAGATGGGGTTGCCCTATGCACTCAAGCTGTTCTGGAGCTTCTGAGCTTCTCTTACCCAGGCTCCCAAGGAGCGGGCTCACAGGCCTGCACGCCATGATGGCAGTCTCTTTTAAATACATTTTGGATAGGTGGCAGTGTGTGACTATGAAGCACATACATGTAAAACAAAAGCAAAAACACAAAAAAAACAACAAATGCAGGAAGTTTCTGTGGCCCTGTTGAGTGTGGATCCCCAGGATGGATTCGTGTCCCCTGACGGTGCAAGTTCACAGCTCTCCCTCCGTGATCCTGGCAGGATGTTTGGTGGGGACTGGGTCCACCTCTGGTCCTAGCAGCCTGAGACTGGGGCAGGGGTCATGGGGTGTTAGAGAGGAGCCAAGGGGGCCTCTCCCATGGTTGTCCACTCTTTCTTTCTTTTTTTCTTTTCCTTCCTTCCTTCCTTCCTTCCTTTCTTCCTTCTTTCCTCCCTTCCTTCCCTTCTTCCTCTTCCTCTCCTCCTCCTCATCCTCTTCTTTCTTTGTATAACTTGACTAAAACAACTTTTTTCCTTGTCAGGTTCTTGCCCACTGAAAGTTTTCTCTCTGTCTCTCTTTTTCTGCAGCTTGCACTTCTTTGTGTTTTTAGCATCCACTCTTACATAGACATCCTGTTTCTCAACTGAGCAGAGTTCTTTATTAAGGACCTTGGGGACAATGGGCCAGAATCCCAGATCTATAGCCACAGAAGCAAGATTTGCAGCCCACTTTACCTACTGAGTAAGGGGGATCCAGCCTAGCAAGCCGCAGTTCCAGACACAGGACAGTTGTGCTGCTTTCATTTCCATGGGGCATGGGTCAAAGCTGTGCTTGTTCCTAATAAGCACAGTTCTGCCGGTACTGTGCTCCAAAACCTAGATGTCCTGGCGGGTTCCCTTGGGGAGCATCTGGGTATGCAATGCAAGGTTCCTGGTGCCCTTGCTCAGCCATGCCCAGATGTTTGGAGTTCAGGAGCACAGGGACATTATCAAAACTAGGTGCTACTGGCAGCTTGGAA
>PVJA010034706.1:0-22349 GCA_004027025.1 Myocastor coypus | reverse complement strand
TTTTTTTATTTTTTTATTTTTTTCTTAAACCATGTGTTTGTTTGTGTTATGATGGCTGGCTCAGCCCGCCCTGGGGTGGGGGTGCACAGCATGTGGTGCCAGGGATTGAGGAGCAATCGCAGCACTGGCCTTAACTTTCCTCCACAGGCACTTTATACCACTGGGCCATCTCGCTGGCCCATGGATTTTCTTTTTTAATTTTCTTCTTGGCCCTGTATTAGAAGCGGTCTAGACTGGCAGTAATGCACTTACTGTTCTTGAATCGTAAATTTGAGATTCTTGGGATCTCTAGGGAGAAGGTAGAAACCATGACTTTCTTCTGCTAGAAGAAAATAGCAATTCTTCAAAGGAGACACATTTTTCCTATTATATGGAACTTTTTATTATAAAATAGTTATGAACATTTGAAGGAAAAATCATAATATTAAATTCATTACCTTTTTGGTCATCTTTGATTTTAGTCAGTGTTTTTCAGGTGTCCTTAAGAATAATATCTAAGGGTATAAACTGGTCAAATTAGTATTAGCACCCAAGTTACTGTCTTTATATTCCCCACCTACACTTATACCTTACAGGAGACAGTTTCCAAGCCCTTCCTTGATATTCCTGGGTATCCCCAGGCTACAGACTATCTGCAATTCAGATAGATGCAAGTCCGTGCTTAAATATTTTGCTAGTCTAATAGATGCCTGCCTCCAGCATGCCACCCCATGCATATACCAGTGCTGTATCATGTTCTCCAGCTGGCCAGCTAGAGAGCCCTGCCTTGCCTAGGATACAGTCTCCAGGCCTGTCCTAGAGGCCACGGCAGCCCTGCCACCGTGTCTGTTATCCACCCTCCTGGCTTTGCTTTGTTCCCAATGGAAACAAGCATGCTGTCCAGGTTGAAGTGTCTTGTGATTTGGATCCATAGTGCCCTCAAGAGGAATGTGTGTCCTTTCCCTGCCTCTTTTTCTGTATTCTCTTCCCTCTCTCACTGCTCTTCCCTCTGCTATTAGCAAGATGGGTCAACAAGTAGTGTGCAAAACAAGGAAACCCTCCCCTGGTGGTACTCCTATAGACCAGGAGAGACAACACTCATTAGGAATTACACAGATCAACTTAGAATAAGTGCAGCAAAGGAAAGATGTGAGTCACCATGAGAGCATGTGACTTCTCTAGGACTACCTCCACACACATACACTCCTGGCTCTCATTTGTCACTAAAAGTTTTCCCAGTGCATTATCTGTATTCCTGAATGGTTGAGAACAGCCCACGAGAGCATGTGCCACCTTGTGCAGTTACTCTGTTCTTGGACACTTGGGCTACTTTCAGCTTTTGTCCAATTATGAATAATTATGAACTGAACATCATGATCATAATCTTTCCATATATGTGACTACTTCCTAAGGACTTATTAGAACATTAGGTTTTCTTTTTTTTTCTTTTTTTCTTTTTTTTGTCTTTTTGTCTTTCTGAGACAGGGTCTCGTTATGCAGTTGAGGCTGGCCTTGAGCTCACTTTTGTAGCCCAGGCTGGTCTCGAACTCGCACCAGTCCTCCTGCCTCAGCCTCCCAAGTGCTGGGATTACAGGCATACGCCACCACGCCCGGCTAGAACATTAGGTTTTCATAAAACAAATGGCCGGCCAGGTTTTCAAAACAAGACAAAAGTTATAAACGTTTCAGGAAGTTTGTTCAGTGGGTTTTTCATAAATGTGTAATAAGACATGTATTAGGGCTCTTCGGTGGGAATTTCACAACAGATGCAAAACCTCACACAGCTGCTTCTGTTAACTGTCCCAAAATTGGAGGACACCAAATGAAGACAGTTCTACATAGTTCTGGGCACCTACGATGCTCTCATCTCCAAACATGATGCCCAACACCACAGCTTAAAGTAGGACAGGTTTCTGCTGGCTCCTCCTTGTGGAGGCTCCCTCTGTAACCAGGTGGTCACAGAGCAGAAGCAGTGTCGAGAGGCAGCACTCAAGTGAAAGCTGCCCTGGCAGCCCAGAGTCAAGGGAGGCGCCGACAAAGCCCAAAATTCAGGGCCTGAATTCAGAGTGGGGCAAATCCCATAGCCTGCCCAGGGCTACTTTTTGTTTTTGTTTTTCTAGAAAACTAGAAGTAATAATGAATTATGAGGCAATGAATAATGAATTGTGAACTGTTTAAATGACTTTATTCTTCATGTAAGCTAGTACATTAGGAGATTCTTCTATTCTGCTCAGGCAGAATGAAATAGACTCCTCAAGAAAACAATGAGAGGCAGCCGGGTGTGGTGGCGCAGGCCTGTAATCCCAGCACTTGGGAGGCTGAGGCAGGAGGATCAGTGTGAGTTCGAGACCAGCCTGGGCTACCAAAGTGAGCTCAAGGCCAGCCTCAACTGCATAGCAAGACCCTGTCTCAAAAAAGAAAAGAAAAGAAAACAATGAGATGCAAAAGGCCATGAAATGGGCTAAAAATTAGGAAAATTTTAAATAGACTCTGAGGTTAGAGTCCAGTGAATTAAAACAAAGTGAAAATAAAATGTTAGTAGCTGGGTGTGGTGGCACAGGCCTATAATCCCAGCACTCTGGAGGCTGAGGCAGGAGGATTACCATGAGTTCTAGGCCAACTGGACTACACAATGAATTCAAGGCCAGCCTGAACTACACAGTGAGATTCAGTCTCAAATAAATGAAGTGCTATATGATAAGGTAAGAATTGGGAGAGAACAATTAGACTATGAAGGTATCCTGAGCCCTTGGTATTTTTTGGGAAGTGCTGGCCTGCTTAATCCATTTAACATCCTAAGGTTAACTTTTAATGAATACAAATAATGCAGTGTGTTCCAAGCTTGAAAATGGGATTAAGAAAAATGTACTAAACTATGGTTAGGCAGAAAAAAACAGGAGGGAAAAAAATAAGTAAAATCATAATTCACAGAAAACAAAATAAGCTCTAATATATCAACGTACATACAAATGATAAAACTCAATTCTTAGTGACAAGTAACATTTATGATATGTCGGTGTGCCAGGATTACAGATAACTCATCATCACAAATATAGGTCTTACAGGTAAAGAAACTAACACAAAAGTCAAGACATTGTCCAAGAATATACCAGCCCTATGTGTAAGAACGTCTCAGATTGGGTTTTAGAAAGTGTTCAGTCTATACACTATTGGCAAGACACATAATCACGTGGAAAGCACAAAGTAGGAAAAGATGCCAAAGCTAATTAAACATGCAATGATTATGACAAACTAGCCATGTGTAATCTTTTCATCTGCCATGAATTAGTGGAAACGTTCTGAGAAACTGGGACTCAGATTAGCTTCTCCAAATGTTATAGTTCACACTAGCAGAAAGGAGTAGAGTCCAATGGAATGGTCATTTTACCTGTCTGAGGTGTGAGAGGTGCAGGGGACATGGCAAAGGCTTCAGCTTGGTGCTCTGCCATTTCTCCCCTGTGTCCCTTCCCTTTAGGAGCACCACACTGAACATTGCCATGCAGTTACGCGAAGCCCCACCTCTAATGGGCTTTTCTCATACTCCATTTGGGAAAAAGATCATTAGTCCATTTAATGACTACTCTTTACAACAGGATAACTGATGCCCAAGAAAAAAAGCACTCCTCAGAGTGGTCTACCTTCCCTCCTTGTGCCTCTGCTTCTTCAATGACAAGAGCATTTGATCTGGAATGTAGACTGACAGAGCTGGAAAACAGGTGTCAGTGTAGGTATGAGACATTTCAGCCACACCATACCAGTTGTCTAAACCTCGATCTTATGATCAAGATGGCGCTTGGGGTCGGTGGAAGGGAGTAGTGGTCCCCTCCCTGTGCTCTGCCTGTCTATTAACTGCACTTCAGGGCAGCATTTGAAAACAGCCTTGGAAACCCAGTCATGTTTCTGTGTAGTGGCTTTGGATACTGTCAAGACTAAATCCAGGCAAACCAAGGGCCCTGGTAGTGACCGTGCTGGCTTCTGGGACTAAACCTGACAACAGCAGCTTCACCGAAGGCATGCCTGCTTCCTCACTTCCAGGCAGAGACCACCCGAGCCTTAGGTTCTAGACAGGTAGTTGTTGAAGAGGGGGGCAATGGACCAGTTTTAAACTCAAGTACCTTAGAGGAGAAAGAAGGATTTGTGTCTCCTCTACCCAGTTGATTCTTGAACCATTCAATATGCCCCACTACGTCTAGTCACTGACTACTCCTACCAGATTGCTTCTCCCCTTCCAGGTCTCCCACCTAGCTCCTCTAGTCTGATCTCGATTTCCTGTGCTCCTGCTGAGTCAGGTTTGGATCTCCCTCTCAACCTCTTACTGATAGGGACGTCTTTACATCAACAATTTGTATGCCCTCCCCATCTTTTTCCTTGTCTATCACCCCGATCCCATATTAGCCCCACTTTGTTCTGATGTCAGCCAGTCACTTCACAGGATGTGAAGAAGAGGAAAGGAAGGGTCTGCTATCCCATAATCCCCTCCATGGACAAGCTCTAGTGACCTCAGAGTAGGCCCTGCCACTTAAGGGTTCCACCACCTCTCAATGGCAACGTTTTGGAGATGAAGCATTTAACACGCATATATCTTCAGGGAGCTTTTAGCATATAGGCCTTCAGGCTACAATGAGTTGGAACTTTCAGTTAGAAGTGTCCTTGTTCTCCTTTCTTCTCTAGCTATGCTTTCTCTTGAGTCAATTTCACTTATTCACTTGGCTTTGAATTGTATCGCTATGTTAATGATGCTCAAAATTCTTCCTCTCTTGAAATTTAGATTGGCTTACTTGACACATCCACATGGCTGAGGGACAATTCAAATCCAAAGTTAAAAATGTGTCATCTCTGGTATAGTAAAATCCTGACCTTGGACTTGGTTCATAGTTAAGCATTCTCTCTAACCCATCTGGTTCTTCACAGTCTGGCATCTTGCACAGGGCATAGAGAAGGTGTGGTCCTTGTGAACTTCTCTCCCTGCCTTGCTCTGTTCTTTCACTCATCCTCTGCCGTCTGGCCTTTTGTTCAAGGAGCAGCAAGGCAAAGAAGAGGGAAAGGAAACTCTTGGTGAGTGCTGTTGTCAGTGGCTCTTCAGAGGCCCCATTGGGGAAGGTCTAGCATGTGACTCATGCAGACTCATTCTTCTAGGCAGCTTTTCTCATGTCCACATTTGGTTCTTGTGATCCCACCCTTCCTTCCTCTGTCCACTTCCCTTGAGAACTGAAAGTAATGCCAGGCCAGCTAGCCTGAGTAGCCCACACACACTAGATACATATGACTGCCCTTCTTTGTTGGCTCCAACAAAACAGAGTATAGATCAATTCCAGCATAGCTGTCCTCTTTTCTGATGTCACCAGTCAGCCAGCCAGCTTTTCTCATCTTCTATGTCTCTATTATCCACAGGAGTTTTCTGCAGTGGTGGAATGTTCTCCATTTGTACTGTCCAATATGGCAGCCGTTGGAACACTGGCTGAGAGATTGGATTATCATTGTATCTCACCTCACCCCAGGCAAAGGTCAGTGTCAATACTTCATGTAGGTCTAGAACAGCTCTTTTCAGGCTGGGGGCTGGATGTGAGCCTGCCATGCCCTCATAAGTGTAGGGGATGTATTTCAAGTTTGGAGTGGTTCTACTGCCACCCTTCATTGAAGTGAAGGAACAAGAACCCATACTTCTCAGGAGAAAGAATATAAAGCATTCAATAAAGATCACTCAAAAGAAAACCTATTCCCCAAGACTTTATAAACCATCTTGGCAAATAAATAATTCATGATGCAGCCAATTTTTTATCATTTTTGTAAATTTGGGTGATTTGATTCAATCCTGTTTGGCACTTGATATGTCTTTTCTCATCCAGGACATTTGAGCATACTATTACATGTAGAACTCAGTTTTGATTTTTTGAATTTGGCTCCTTTGAATAATACATCTCAATACAGTGGTTCAGTTTGTCTTATGATTGCTTGGCTTCACTTTGGTGCAGCCACAGTGTCACATGTGATAGGATTTCCTTTTTTTCCTAAAGTAATCTTCCACTGTGTGTAATTTCCGTGTTTTCTTCATTTATCTATAGGTGGATATCTGAAGGGTTTTGTTCATTTGTTTCCTCTCAATTATTGCAAATACTGCTGCAGTGGACATCTGGGCAAATATTACTTCAACTCTCCTTTTAGATCACTCAAAAATGAGATTGCCAGTCATCTGATAAATGTACTTTAGGTTTTTGAGAACACTTCATGGAGCTGTCCACAGCAGCTGCACTATTCTGCCATCCCATCATTAGTGGGTGAAGATTGCAATCTCTCTACTTTCTCACTGACACTCGCTGTTTTCTATTCTCTTATGGTGGCCATAACAGTGAATATAAGGTGTTATCTCCTTGCATTTCTTTGATGAGTAATGATATTAAGGTTATTTTAATATGCTTCATGGCCTTTTGTATATTTTCCATAGAGACATCTTTTCAAGTCCCAAGTCCATTTATAAATCCAATTACTTGTTCTAGAATTTATCTCTGCTCTGTCTTTCCCATCACAGCCCTACCTTTGAGATTTATTGGTGCACTCTTCACAATTGTGTCTCCTCAGCCTAGCTCCTCCTCTGCTTCCACACTAACTTCAGCCACTGTCGTCTCTCAGTGGTGTCACCCCTCTGGTTGGTTTCTCCACAGCAGCCATCTTCTACTGTGTGTACCTGGGGCTCTATCTCTTTAGCCTTTGTCTCTTATCCTCCCACTGCTTGTAAGAGGGCAGCTGCTCAGACTACATCATGGTTGCTGCATACTGGGGGCTTGTTCAGCTTCAGGACCTCATCTTCCTGCCTCATCATGCGAATTCTTTGTCCTGAGTTTCACATGACTGTCTGCTCATCCATTAGGAATTGACCCAACACCTCCTTCTCTTGGATGCCTTCCTAGATCTGCTCGAGACTGTTTTTCCTTTCCTTCCTAGCATACACTGTCCAGAGTTATTTAGTTGTCTATTGTTAAGTGTTTTCATTCCCTTACCAGCATATAATTTCTGTGGCAAGAGGAGCTGAGTCACATTTACTACTATGTTTGCCAGGCCTTGAATAGTACCTAATACATGATAGAATCCAAGAACTATGTGCTGAAAGACAAGAAAAACAAAAACCTATTTGTCTCCTTTTCTCATGGAAATGTAAGGTCTGCAAGACTGGGGATCTTTCCTGTGTGGTCTTCACTTTCAAGTTCTTAGGACTCTTAAGTGGCAGAGCATGGAGTAGCAATAAAGCCATGAGGAGTGAGGTCTTGCAGCTGAAGCAAAAGCTCCCGGGTCAGGGCCTGTCAATTTCCTACTTTCCTGTTTTGGTCTATCTATCTATCTATCTATCTATCTATCTATCTATCTATCATCTGCCTATCTATCTATCATCTGTCTATCTATCATCTGTCTATTTAGCTATCTTCAGCTCTTTCAGAAATGCTTGATTCAATTGGATGAAGATAAACATCAATTATTGTCTTAGTTACTTTTTACTCACTGCTGGGACAAACACCCGACACTCAAAAGAAGGAAGGAAAGGCTTATTAGCTCACAGTTACTGGAAGTTTCAGTCCATATTTGGGTGGTCCCAGGCTGAGTGGAACAGGGCAGAGAGCATCCAGTTCATGGCGGCGGAACAGCAATAATTGTGACAGAGGCAACCAACTAACCAGGGTAGCAGAGAGCAACAGCACTAATCTGTCTGTCTGTCTCTCTTTAAATTACATCAGGCTCTCTGCCTTAGCCTATCCGCCTCAGGCCACACCTATAATTCCCAGTAGTACTCAGATTGATAATCTCATCAGTACTAAAACACATAATCCCAGTGACTCATGAATCAAGTCTCAATCTATAGAAGTCCCCACCCCATGATTGTATGAGGCTTTGAGGGGACAACTAGACAAAAACCATAACAATGATATTACTTATGTGACCTTCTTACCACTTCCCATGTCTTCATGGTTCAGCGATGAAGGGATGTTGTGTGTGTGTGTGTGTGCGTGTGTGTGTGTTCACCTATAGGTGAATGTAATACGAGCATGCTTTGAAACTGCCACATTGTTATTTCTTATGAAAAGTAATTTAAAAAGAATAAAAAGTAAGCAAAAGGAAAGCAATTAGCAAAATCCTTGAAGGCACTCAGGAAGATGGAGTAATGCCTTTTAGCATCAGGAGTTTCTTAGTCATCTTCAAATGAAGATCTGTGCTATCTAATATACAAGTTAACACAAATAATTAAAAACAAAATTAAGTTTAGTACAAATAAAACTAAAGGCTAAGAAGTAAAAAGCAGCAGATTCTTTCAATAGTTTAGGTCCTCATTGATGATTACAACCCTTTTTAGTTGAGAGTATGTATAATACTAGAAAAGCAATAAACTTCACAGAGAAAGAAATGCAGTAGTGTGTGTGGTAAAGATTATCCTATAGGTGAAACCAAAGAGAACTTTGCCTTTAGTGTGAGCTTTCCCTATTGAGCTTTCTTTTTTGGGGGGAGGAGAGTGCTTACTGGGGATTGAACTCAGGACCTTGTACCCTATTAAACTTTACTAAATTTGGGTTTTTGTGTTCATTTTTTTACCCATCTACTTTGTTTCTATTGGCAGAAAATAATTAGATGCATTAAGACTATTAAGACAATTATTGTCTTCATCTTATGTTTCTGTAACAAATTGCCACTAACTGAGTGGTTTAAAATAACAGTAATGTGTAAGGCCCTATACATTACAAGTCCTAACTGAGTTCCACTGGGCTATAAGAAAAAGTGACAGCAGGTCTGGGACCACTCCTGGAGGTTCTTGGGGGATAATCTGTTTCCTTCCCTCCTCACCTTCTGCAGCCTGCCTGCTTTCCCAGGCAGATTTGGCTATGGAAAACCAACTCCAGAACTAATGAAAAGACAAAAGAGTAGACGTAGGCCCTTAAACTCTGAGTTTCAGTTTCCTTTAGTTAAGGCAAAATGCACTGTTCTCACTGGCTGACACCCAGCTGCTCTTAAGTTTCCTGTAGCTCTTCCTTAGGCAGTTTCTTCTCATTTCCAAGTGGGGACTAGGTATAGTCACAGGTGAATGGCTCTGACCTTGGCCTCTTTCTCAGGCTGTCACCTGTAAAAGAGGAGCTAAGAAAGACAGCTGAGCCGTACATTCACCTTAGCCCTCAGGTGGAGCCTTCTATCCCTACTGGCCTTGCCCACTGAAGTCTGCCTTCTTGACCCTTCTGCCAGCCCCTCACATCCAGGTCCCAAGGCTGGGTTTCATTCCCAAGTCTGTATTCCACTCCTCTTCTGGGAAAGGATGAAGAATGCAATTGGAATGACCCTGTGGCCACTTGGATTGTGTTTCAAGTTCCCCTTCTTCATGAGGATGCCTGGCTTCCACCTACTGGGGTTGTTAGGGTTGAGTGTGTGCTACCAAGTCAGCGTAATCTCACTGTTTGCTCTCTCCTCAGTAGCTCCAGAAGCCTGTGGGCCTTTTTTAAGGGAACAAATTACCAGGCAGCACTTGTCATTAGCATTTTCTCTATACTGCAAGCCAAAATAAATTCTTTACCTTTGGCAATATAACTTACTTTAAATTCCAGTCCCAACTCCTTGTATTTTTAGCCATTTCAACTGACAAGGCTGCCAGATTGCCTCTCTTAGCCTCTTCTGGACAGAGTCAGGATGGAATGCCTAGGTCTGTCCCTTGTCAATGCTCAGCTGTTCCCCTTCAGCTCCTGTATCACTCTCCATCAGCCCAGGTTTCCAGCTAGGCAGATGATAGACACACCAGAAATTTATTGGAGGGACATCTGTGAAAGACAAAAAGGAGAGGGAGCAGGGCTAGGCAGGCAGTGCCACTGGGCTGCTTCTGGACACCTGTGAAAGCAGAGCAGGAAGGGAAGGCTTGGGAAGGATGAGCCCAGCCTGCAGCCCTGAGATCATTTTGGTTGGACCAGTGTGAAACCCAACAAGCCTCATGGCATGCTGTCTCCTCCAGAAGAACTGCCTCCTAGCAATTTTGCTTTCAGGCAACCCAGCATGACTGTCACACTTTATGGCTTCTCCTTGGTCTCCTTGGCTGCATCTCCGTGGGGCTCTTGCAGCTCTGCTCCTTCAGAAAATTTACTGTGGAATAGAAAATGCTGGACATGGACTTGGTGAGCCTAGGGTTTAGGTTCTAGCTCTGCCACTTATGTAGGGCCTTCTGCAGGCCATGCCCTTTCCTAGAAACACAGACAAGAGCTCGGGCTCGCAGGGAAGCAAGCAAGTCAGCAGATTACTAAATGGACAGGGCAGCAGATGAAAGGACAGTATCAGGATAGAGATGGGCACTTCCTGAGGATGCTTGGTGTTCTTCCTGTCCACACTTACTATGACATCAACATCCCTGTGTTTTGTCTTCCACAAAGTAAAATTAGGTTCCTAAAATCAAACAAGATGTTTTCAGTACCTGATAACAAAGCAAAGGGAGGCAGCTGCTTGTGACTCTGGGAGATTATCATTCCTCCTGAAGGGACCTAGTGTGGACCCTGTGGGCCAGTCTCTTGGGACCCTTTGCTGGCTCCCATAAGCATCAGGAGACCCGGATAGAGAGCTGCTCCATGTTGTGCTAGATGTGTCACCCTGACTTACAGGTGTCTGCCTTCCTTATTCTGAGCTGGGGCAGAAAGAGCCAGATGAGGTCCACCCTTCTCAGAAAATCACAGACCACTGGCTCACAAGGGTGTCTGGGAGAGATGAGCTGGAAAGTGTGCCTGAAGCTGGCAGCTCAAAGGTGAGAAAGAGTCCCCGGAATCTCCACAGAGTGCTGTCAGCAGGGACAGTGAATTGACTTCCATACTACATGTGGTCCTTTCCTGGTTCTCTGCCCACTTGGTCAATTTTTATTAGATGTGAGGCATTGTAAACCTCACTTTGTGAGGTGCTTCTGTAATACTATAAATACTTTTGATCCTTGTTCTAGGACAGTTAAACTACTTGAACACAATTAAATTTTTAGATTTTGCTTTTAAAAAAGCTTTTTGGAAGGCCTAGAAGAAGGCTTAGTTTAGGACTAGTTATTCCCCATGACAAAGGTGAGATCTTCCTTCCTACATTCTATTGGATGCAAAGTCTGGCTAACAAGAGTTTCCAGCTCCGTGTGAGCTCTAGTCCTTTCAAATGGATTGTTCCTCATGTTCCAGTATTTTCCTCATACATGCTAATTAATATTTTCTCTCAAGACCTTTCTGCCCACCTCCAGGGTTTTCCCTCCACCCAGAATTTTACTCCATGAAATCTAGCTGCCTCAGTCTCCATGAGTTCTCAGCTCCATCTGCTCAAGACTTCATCAAGATCTGCTGGGGTTCCTTATCTCTCAGCCAGCCTGAGAACCCCAGGTGGTGCACTAGGACAGCTGAAGGGTCTCTTAGGGATCACTGATCTTCGTTGCCAAGTAGCCAGATTCTTTCTAATTAATGATGTACATAGTTTGTATGCTTTTAAAATTTTTTATTCAGGTGCAAGAGCTTATTAGCCAGGGTGAAATTTTTCATAAGGTATTTTTTTTTATAAGAAAATATTTCTTCTAAGAATTTAGCTTACATGGTTATGGCAACCAACAAGTCCCACAATCTGCTGTTGGCAAGCTGGAGACTTGGTAAATTAGGAGTGTAAATTTCAGACTGATTCTCAAGTACTGAAAGTAGGAGAAAGTAGGCAAACCGGTGGCATAAGTTCTAGTCTAAGAGCAGAAGAAACCCAGTGGCTCAGCTCAAGCAGCCAGGCTGAGAGCGATGAGTCAACCTTTCTGTACCTCTTGGTCTAATTCTGGCTTTGAGTAGGCTAGTTGGATGAGGCCCACTTACACTGGAGAGGACAGTCAGCTTCACTTAACCCTGCCAGTCAGATGCTAAGCTTCCCTAGACACAACCTTTCTAGAGTTCCTGTCTGGCCACTTGTGGTCCAGTCAATTTGATTCATAAAATTAAGCACCAGAAGTCCACCCTTGTCAACTGAGTATCTGAAACTCTGGTGCTCACTTCAATAGCACATATACTAAAATTAGGACAATACAGAATAGATACATGGCCCCTGTGCAAGGATGGCATGCAAATTCATGAAGCATTCCATATTTTCAGATGCAACTAGAGACCATGCTAAGTGAAATAAATCATACCCACATATGTAAACATCACAATATCTCCCTAGTGTAAGAACCTAAAAGAGTAAATAAAATCTGAAAGGTGCAATAGACACTATGAAAGAGAAACAAACTGTCCAAAGAGAAGAAATAACTGAGATAAAGGAAATGAGAAAAGAAAAGGGAAAAAGAAATATAAACGTATATATAACCAAGGATAGTTTGGATAATTGTACTGCTGATTTCTGCTGGTCTACTGAAAAGAACAGTTAACCATTAAATTTTTTCCTCTCTTTTTAATTTTTTTTTTACCAACTTTGCATGATTTTATCTGGCAATCTAAACAACTAATTTTGAAGACAACAATATGTAGCATAACAACTGTTGAATTCCTATCATTTTGTTTAGTGAAAATCTGTATCATGTGTAATTTTTTATACTATTTTTACTCTCTTTAAAAAATTTAAAAAGAACTCTGCATATTTAATCTCCTATTGAAGACAGTAAGAAAGTCATAATTCTGCCACACGCAACTATCCTATATACAGTAAAAATATGCACTCCTTTCCAAGAAAAGAAAGTAAAATCCTTGATGTCCATAGTATTTAAATATTACAATATAAAAGTAGCATGACAAATACCATGATATAAAGTTATAAAGTTATGAAACATTTGATGTTGTATCAGAACATAAAAGAGGGAAAAATACAACTATATTTGAAAATAAGGAGGAAATATTTGTGACACTTTCGGTCCTTGTTTCTGTAGCTGGTCATGTGGTTGTAGTGTTATTTATGATCACCTTCTTTGGGTACCCTGCATGCTCTATTCACTTTACCTTCACAAAACACCATAATTGGGCATTGTTCTTTACCCAGTGGTGTGATCCATATCTTCATTCCTGAAGAATCTGGGCCATTAGTGATCCTGCCTTGATTGACTGTAATTGTCACTGATACTATCACAGAACACAGTGATGTTAAGAGCTGCCCTAGGGGATCAACTGTATTCCACACATAACTCTTGTGGAGTGGTAGTCCCCATTTCCCCTGGCAGTCTGGACCAATCACCCAGCCATCACAGTAACTTCTTTCTTTTCTTGTTGATTTAGAGGCATGAAAAACCCCAGTTAACAGTATGGTCTTAGCTTCTACTTCAATGGAATCATTGTTGTGTCTCTTAATGGAAACATTTGTCCCTTTGGAACCAAGACCTCTTGGCCAGCAGAATATATGGTCATAGATAAGGTAGCAAAGCATTTACTACTATAAGGGGGTAGTATGTCCCTCCTTATTTATTTATTTATGTGAGGCAGGTCTTTCTATGTTGTTCAGGCTGATCTTCAGCTCCCTCTGTAGCCCAGTCTGGTCTTGAATTCATAGCTATCCTGCCTCACCCTTCTAAATGCTGGGATTACTTATAGGCTTCTGCCTCCACACCCAATTCCCATTACCATTTTTTATTCCTGGACCGGGGATCCTCTGGAGAAGTAACACTGTACATTGGATGCTAACTCAGAGCTTATACAACCTTCTAGAGAATTTGCCCACCCATATATGGTATTGTCTCCTAGCTGCAGCTATAACAGCATTTTGAAAGGACATTCTAACATCCTACTATTCTTCAAAGACAGCTGCTTTAGAATTGTGGTAAACATAGTAAGACCAGTAAATTTCATGAGCATAAATCCATTGCCAAAGCTCTTTGCCATGTAGTCAGTCAGCTCCTTGAATAAAAGCAGTGCTGTGTGGAATACCATGGTGGTGGCTGAGGTATTCTGTAAGTCCATGAGTGGTAACCTTGGCCGAATCAATTCAAATGGAAGTCAAATCCATACCCAGAAAGTCCAGTCTAGCATGAACATAATGCTACCTTTCCTTGATGAATGTGTACAGCATAATCAATCTGCCACCAGGTGGCTGGCTGATGACCTCAGGGAATGAGGCCACACCAGGAACTCAGTGTTGGTCTCTGCTTCTGGTAGAATGGTTTCTCTGTGGTGGCTGTAGCTAGGTTGGCCTCAGTGAGTAGAAGTCTGTGTTGCTAAGCCCAAGCATAAAGTTCATCTGCGTTACCATGGCCACGTTGTTCTTGAACCCACTGGGCAAGGATGGTAGAAGGAAAAGACAGATAACCACAGAACAAGTCATCCCATCCACTTCATTATCATCCTCCTCTGCTGGGCTGAGGTCATGTTTTGGTGATCATCTACATGGAACATAAATATCGTCACATTTTCCCCATTTAGAAATATCTGGGCCAGTGAGATAGCACAGCAGACTAAAGTGTCTGCTTAGACAAGCACATGGACCACATTTCAATCCCTGGCACCACATGATGTGCCAGCCCCAACCCCCTGAGCCAGCCAGAGTCCAGGTATGGTAGTGCATGCCTATAATCCCAGTGCTGGGGAGGCTGAAAGCAGGAGGATCACCATGAATCTGTGCTGCATAGTGAGGCCCTGCAACAACCAAATACATTAAAAAAAAAAAACAAAAAAGGAATAGTCTATATACATCTTCCCCAAATTTCTTTGTTACCAGTTTTCCCACCACATTCTTTCTAAGTGCCTAACTATCCAGCTGAACCATTGGCTATGGCCTGTGAATCAGTATGTAATCACATCTGCCCATTTATCCTTCTAAGCAAAGTACACAACTAGGAGTACTGTTTAGAGTTCTGTCTAGGGGGAGACTTCCCTTCACCTCTGTGCTTCATGGATGAGCCACAACAGGATTGCAAGGCTAGAGCTTTGGGGTTATTATGATTTGTGCATAGGTGTCCCTCTAAAGTCTCAAGCAGTCATGGGGCAGCTTCTGGAATTTGTAATTGACTATTGTGAGAATGGGTGCTGCACCTCCCCTGTGCAGGTGATTTGCATTTCAGTGTAAGGAACGAAGAGTAGTTAGCTGCTTGAGGGGCTGCTACCTCTCCCTTAGTGCTCTTTTGCTCTTGCCTCCTGCCATGAAAGGTTGCTCTCTGCCATGTGCCACTCTGCCTTGGAGCCAGCTAAACATGCACCGAAACCTCCAGTGACTGTGAGATAAATAAACCTTTCCTTCCCTCATTTTGAGTGTTGGGTATTTGTCCCAGCAATGAGAGAAGAGTAACTAAGACAGGGGCAATGCTCCCATATCATGAAGAAGTATCTGAAAGATGAGCCAGGTCTTCTCCTGTACATGGATGACAAGAGGACCCCCCATGAAGCAGTCTATGTGGGCTGGTAGGGAGAAGACTGTGTAACAGCAATGAGATAATATTAATGTGGACACTACTTTATTCCTTACTTTACCTAAGTCTTGCTCATGCCCAATCACACATGGAATATTGCTGTGCACACTCAACTTCATGGTTCTGTGAATCAGATTTCATGGTGGGCAGCTCAGGTTACATGGTAATTGTGACCAAATAACTAAGTGTACCAGGCTCTATGCTGATCCAGTTACAAAGAGAGTTGTTTCCAAAAAGTATAGTCATTTGGGGATGATATCAGTCTCATGCTCCTAAATCTCCAAGGGCCTGCAAAAGACTCCAGGCAATGTCTCTGTCTGTCATTGACACTTCGCCTTGGATTTCTTGGGTCATATGGCCACATGGCACAGCCATTTCCATAGCAACCTGGACCTGTTGAACCTTTCCTTGCTCTGAACTCTACTCAAAACTGATGGCTTTTGGTATCACCTGATAAACAGATCACACTGTCATACCAGATGAAGAACGTGTTGCCTCTGAAACAGTAAGTGGCCAGCTAAGTATTGTATAGCTTTCTTGTTTGCAGGAGGGGGCCAGATGCAACAACTTCTCTGCAAAGGAAAATCCTGCCATGCCCCACATCACTGAGCCCTTAGATGTTCACTGTGGTTAATGGCTTTTGATTTTTGTTTTTTCTGTCTTCTGACAGGTAAATGTTTTATCATTAAGTCCAGAGTAGTTGTTACTAGCATGTTCAGCACAGTGGATCTATTTGACAGCTTGTAGAAGGGAAAGATATGGGGGAATCTCTATAAATAAATTATGACAAAGGACTGCAGAGTTGGGAGAGCACTGAGGCAGAAGTTATATTACTAGCTTTCCCATGTCAAAGAGAACTGCTTTTAGTGGGTCCCATTGATTGAGATGAGGGAGAAAGCATTTTCCAAATGAATAACTATATTCCAGTTACCGGGGAATGCTTTCATTTTCTTAAGTAATGAAACCACATCTGGTAAAGCAGCTGCACTTGATCAACACCTGTTCAAGCTTGGGATAACCCACCATGCTTCTCTAAGATCTACCTGTCTAATTACAGGCTAAATAGCAAGTTGAGTGGGGTTGTGGGAGACACCTCTGCCCCCTTCAAGTTCTTAAGAGTGGCATTGATCTCTTCAGGCCCTACATTCCACATCAGGTAACCAGTGCGAGTATTCTGACAGCTACTGAAGATGTCCTTTCCCATTTTGCATTTCATAACTGGAGAAATGACTACAGGAACTGAGGATTCGCCAGACCCACTGAGGTGAGGTCTGAAGTAAAATTCCTTCAATCATATGACCTGGATAAGCACCCGCTCTTGACTTGTGTGCCATGGTATCTCCTGGAATCAGTGTCACTGCAGAACTGGAGTCCAGTAGACACTGCCAAGTGTCATTTCCCTTCCCTGAGCACAGGTAGCCTGGCAACAGGCCATGTGTAGGCTCCTTGGATAGAAAGAGTAACAATATAAGTTTTTTATAGTGTATTGGAGTCTGTGATGTGGAGAACTAGAGTGTTTTCCACAAGACTCATGGGCTCTGAAGCGGTGCTTTTGGAAAGTTATGGCCACAAGGCCGCTGTGCTCATTGGTGGACTGATCCATGATCAGTTAGCCAGATCTCCCCACCATTGCTAAATCCATGACTGGACGTGCTGCTGGGAGGTGAAGCCTAGTTGGGAGCAGCAGCCACTGAGAGAGTAACCCAGAAGGGTGCTTCTCCCTCTTCACCTTCTCTCCACTTCCTGGCCCCGGTAATATGAGCAGCTTTCCTCGGCTGCCTTTGAGCCAGCCCAACATGGATGAGACTTCTGAAAAGAAACTGCTGTCCCATTAAGCTGTGAGTGTTGAGTATGTTTTTTTTTCAATATTTGAGATTTTATTGGTTGTGTTGAGGATCAGTACACAATTCACTTTGTACACAATTCTTTTTAAAAAAAAAATTTTTTTTTTTTTTTTGGTCTTTTTGAGACAGGGTCTCGCTATGCAGTTGAGGCTGGCCTTGAGCTCACTTTTGTAGCCCAGGCTGGTCTCAAACTCACACCGATCCTCCTGCCTCAGCCTCCCGAGTGCTAGGATTACAGGCGTGCGCCACCACACCCGGCTAAAAATTTTTTTAAAGAATTTTATTTTTCTTGTTTCAGAACTTTTTGTTTGTTTATTTATTTCTTTATTTTTATGGCTGGCTCAGCCTGCCCTGAGGGCAGGGCTGGCGCAGCATGTGGTGCCGGGGATCGAACCGCGGTCCCTGCAGCCCCCAAGGTTTCCTAAGCAGGTACTTTAGACCACTGAGCCATCCTGCCAGGCCCCTGTACACAATTCTTAATGCACATACTAAAAAAGCCAGGTATCGTTTTTCAGTTATTCCAGTGACTTTCCAGCTTCAAATTTAGGGGCAAATTTTCTGTAAGAGGATTAAGTACCAGTATCTTCAAATGCAGACAAATGTTACTTAAGTCCTACCAATTCATAATTTCGTATCACATACACTACATACTCAAATTTTTGGTCTTTCACAGCACATTAATAAAATGAGGCAAACCAGACTACCACTACCAAAGATGTTATAGAGTGCACACGATTTTGACAGGGCAACAATTAGGAAGTAGTTTTCTTTAGGAAACAATTCTACTAAAAACATGGGAATAGAACTCATTTAAAGTATCCAAGACATATTAAATGCATGACTGCAATTCCAAATTGCCACTTAGTATGCTTTATATTGCAGGATATAAAACTAACCCCCACCTATGGAATGTTAAGCTGACACCCTAGACAGTCAAAGCCTGCCATAATTCAATATCCCACTATTTCTGGTTGTACCAAAAAATAAAAAATCAGAGAATGATTTCACCTCTAAAAAAAATCATTTACACTTAAAAAAATGTGATGAGGTGGTATTCCCTCCTTTTTAAAAATGTTTCTAGAGCTACTAAAAAACTTGCATTTACAAAATAGTTGATAAAAACATTCCTCTGGATTGTACAAGTGAGACAGGGAGCACTGATAAGACATGGTGTATGATTAATCAGACTTGGCTTCTTTCTCCTCTGCCTCATCAGAGGCTACACTATCATTTTTAGTTTCTCCATTTTCTGCAGGTAAATATTCCTTGGTTTCTTGATTAGCCATTCAGCCTGTTTTCCCTTGGCTCCCCTTTTCCCTTTTGCTTGCACTTTTCTGTCTGAAGATTTATCCTTTCCCGCTGCCTTTTTTGGCTTCGTTTCCACTTTAGATGGAACAGGTTTAGCCGACAACCTCGCCGATCTCCTCTTGGGCTCCTCCTTCGCCCCCCCCCTTCAGCCGAACTAACCTTCCTCTTGGGCACCTTGACGACGCGGGGGGCGCGCGTGGAAGCTGCGGTTCGAGGCGCACAGGAGCCTCGCGGAGCTACGCAGCTCAACCGCTGCCATTCCTCCCGCCTCTGAATGTTGAGTATTTTGACCCAGCGATGAGGAGGGTGATTAAGACAGGGCCTTTCCTCAGGAAGACCCATCTCTCCTTCATTCAAAGGGCTTAGGGTCTGTAAATTGACTCGTGTCAATTGATGGTTTTTGTGATTCAGATTAGACTTTTATTTGTGCTGGAAACTTTTGGCCTACATTGCTCAAATAAGAATCTGGTAGGCTTCCTATCTATTTCAATTCTATAAACTCTATGATCAGTTAGCCAGATATCACACACACATACACACACACACACACATTGCAGGACACAGGGCAAGAAGAAAATATGGTAGGTTGCTTATATGAAGACAGGTGAGACCTGGGCCTACAACTTGCCCATGTGATTTGAAACAAAGTACTTTCTGTCTTTGGGCTCCATTTCTTTTCTGACCAGATGGCCTTAAATCCTCTCCTGTTAGGAAACCAGGTGGCTGCTTGGTTTTTTGTTGTTTTGTTAGAGGGACTTGCTGTGTAGTTAAGGCTGGCATTGAATTCGCTATGTAGCCCAGGCCAGCCCTGAACTTGTAGTAATCCTCCTGCTTCAGTGGCTGTTTTTAAATGACTAGTGCTTTGCTTGTTCTGCTGTATTCGTTTCTCCACCCATGGTGGCCTTAAAGTCGGGTAATCTACGATCTTTCTCAGTACTATTTGGGACTTCAGAGGGGATGACATGCTTCTGGTCTGCTTTTCTAGGTTGGGGAGATCTGGTATTGCAAAGAATTTATAATTCTGAAGGAACATCTTCCTGCCTGTCTGAAGTGAGCAAGGAGAGTTTGCTAGGCCAGGCAGATGTGGGTACAGATCTGAGCCTACACCCGCACCTCACCTGCTGGTGCTGTCCTGCACACCCCCAGGACAGCCTTCAAAATTGGGCAGGCACCTCCCTGCCCCTGCCCAAAGGGAAGGCACACCTTGCCCTGGTGCACAGATGTCCCTGCTCCTGTGTGTGCACAGCCCCTGGAGATAGCCCTGTGGCAGAAGATGATGGCAGAAACTGGCAGTGGCAGGACAGGCAACAGATGAGGGCAGTCCTGGGTCACGGCCAGCTCTTGTGACCTAGGAGATGCAGGGGCTGAGAACATGACACAAGCTTGGGGTATTTATCTGAGGCAATTCTTAGGGAGCAATGATGGCTAGTGCATATTATTGAGCTGGAAAGATACACCAGGCAGTGTTAAGTGTATTGTTTTCTCCTTTCTAAAGAATTCTTATAGGCTTCATTTTAAAGATGTGGTGACCGACACACAAGAAAATAGAAGATCACTATTTGTCTTCCATAGTGCTAATTCCCAAAGGAAAGATAGATGTAGGGCTGCTCCCTGCCCACGATGGCTGCCCACTAACAATGTGCTACTTGTGCCACCCTCCCAGGACCCTCTGCAGAGAAAGAGCTGTGCCAGGTTTGAGGAAGGGGCTAGGTGCCTGCTCACCTAGCTGGATGACCTCTCTGGGGTGGAGGCTGTGTCCTCTCATGCTACTCCTTTCCTGGGGGTACACAGCCCCAGATATCATTGCTGCGAACTCCTAGCAAAAGAAGTCTTGCACCAGAGCAGAGGAAAAAAACCTGGCTGGGCTCCTGCATAAGCAGGTGCAGGAGGGTCTCTGCTCACGCCTCTGGTCCTGCCCACCTGCTATGTGATGCTCTCTCCCAAAAACTCACTGGATCAGGATTCAAGTCACATGCCTTGTGAAAAAGATACTGTTAACCTTGGGAATCAGGTTTTCTCACCCTTTAAAGGAGGGAGGTTGGAATCTCGGCTTCTGCGGGTTTCTGTCAGTGTAGACATTTGGAGTTTGCTTCAGTTGCAAAGACTTTGCCTTGAATTGGTTTGGTATCTTCTTAGCTCTTCCATGCTCATCTACTGGCCATGACCTGTGGCTCCCTGGTGGCACCAGTGGTCTCACCCAAAACCATGCTGCCAAAAGTGAAGATGGAAAGTCTGCCATGGCTGCACTTCTGCAAACACATTTCCAAGTGAGACCAACCTATCCCTAAAAGCCCCCACTGCTGATTCTGGACCATCTGCAGTACTGACCCGTACTCAGCAAACCAATCCTTTTCTTGTTTAAGATGCCAGGGTGTGGCCCTTTCCTCACCCACTGAGAAGGGGATGCCACATGGCAGGTACTCAGTGGGACTCTTTTGTGGTTATATTTCTCTTGCCTGCCACTAGCTCATTAGAGGTGAACAGCCTTGAATGACTCACTGGTCTCTGAGCCCTTGGACTCATGCTGGAGCTGAGGCAAGGGATAAGGTCCCAGCCTATTGCAGTGATGCTATTGAGGTCCTTAGGTTTTCTTTCCATTCTCCTGGAATGCTCCTCAGCTATCATGGTTGTCTCTGCCTTTCATAGCCTTTCCATGTTGTATCCTGCCCACACCAAAGAGGACTGGGTACTTATGCAGAAATCAAGCCAATCAAATACATTGACTAGAAGAGACCTTGACACTGGGTGATTGAATCAAAGTCCATAAGATATTCTGGTAGGTGAGGATTCAGAGTTGATATAATAAGACTGTCTCCATTACTTTTCTCTCATTGCTGGAACAAAATACCTCACACCCAAAATTCTTCAGTAACAAATAAACAAACAAACAAATAAACAAAAACTGTGATAGAGTTTTCTTTCCCATCTTGCAAGATGGCAGGTAAAAAAAAAAAATTGAGAAGCCAGACACTAGAGAGAAGAAACCTGAAGCCAAGAAGGCTTCTGCCATGATACTGGTAAAAAAAAAAAAAAAAAAAAGGGTAAGGTGAAGAAGGTAAAAAAAGTTCAAGAAGGGGCAGCCCCACTGCAGCAGAAATTCTGTCCTGGTCAGAGGAATTGGTAGATACTCTCCATCTGCTATGTATTCCAGAAAGACTTTGTATAAGAGAAAGTACACAGCTGCTAAATCAAAAGTTGAAAAGGAAAAGAAAGAGAAATTCTTGCTACCATCACAAAACCAGTCGGTGGGGACAATGGAGATACCCGGGTGGTTAAGTTTCAATTTTTTTAAAATTGTATTTATGTTTTTCTTGTTTCATAACCTTTATTTGCTTATTCACTCATTTTTATGGCTGGCTCAGCACACGCCCTGAGGGCAGGGCTGGCGCAGCATGTGGTGCCGGGGATCGAACCGTGCTCCCTGAAGCCGCCCAAGCTTTCCCAAGCAGGCGCTTTAGACCACTGAGCCATCCCGGGTGGTTAAGCTTCAGAAAATGCCTAGATACAACCATACTGAGGGTGTGCCCTGAAAGCTCCTGAGCCACGGCAAGAAACCCTTCAGTCAGCATGTGAGGAAACTTCATACCAGCATCACTCCTGGCACCTTCTTGACCATCCAAACCGGGCATCACAGAGGCAGTACAGTGGTCTTCCTGAAGCAGCTGGACAGTGGCTTGCTACTTGTGACTGGGCCCCTTAGCCTTAATCATGTTCCTTTACAAAGAACATACCAGAAATTTGTCATTGCCACCTCTACAAAAATTGATATCAGTAAAGTGAAAATCCCCAAGCACCTCACTGATGTTTACTTTAAGAAGAAGCTGCGGAAATCCAGACAGCATGAAGGCGAGATCTTTGAAACTGAGAAAGAGAGATAGCAGATTTCAGAGCAG
>PVJA010034705.1:0-22372 GCA_004027025.1 Myocastor coypus | reverse complement strand
TCTCAAAAAAAAAAAAAAAAAAAAATTGACTCAACTGTGGCTCTGTGAGATCCATCAAAATGTTTGCATCAAGATCAGAATTCCGGGGCCCGGCGGGATGGCTCAGTGGTCTAAAGCGCCTGCTTGGGGAAGCTTGGGCGGCTTCAGGGACCGCGGTTCGATCCCCGGCACCACATGCTGCGCCAGCCCTGACCTCGGGGTGGGCTGAGCCGGCCATAAAAATGAGTGAATAAACAAACAAAGGTTCTGAAACAAGAATAAAAAAAAAAAAAAGGTCAGAATTCCTTGAAGCTCCTTAGAGTTGGGGCGTGTGTGTGTGTGTGTGTGTGTGTGTGTGTGTGTGTGTGTGTGTGTGTATCTCGCTCTTGAGACTGAACCTAGAACATCATTCATGCTACACAAGAGCCACATCCCCAGAATGTTTAAATTTGGGGACAAGGTCTTATTAAATTGCATAGGCTGGCCTCCAACCTGTAATTCTCTTGCCTCAGCCTCCTGAGTTGCTGGGCTATGGCTTGAACCTCAGTACCAAGTTTGGCATCAGTGACTGAATATAGCGGGACTCCTAAGGCAAGCCGTTCTCCAGAGACATGGGACTTTAATTACCTTCTTTGGCTGAAGAACTTAATGACTCTTGTTGAGCCTTCCTTAGACTGCAGGGCATCAATAATGGCTTCTACAAGACCTTCTTTTGTCTCTCTTCCCTGTGGGATTAGACTTGCAATTCAGTCTTCCTGCTCTCTCAGCCCTCCCTAGCTCCTGTTTCCCTTTTTGGGGAGTGAGGAGCATTAGACAGGAGTTGTATAGTATGAATCAACGCCAAAAGAAATGATGAGAAGACCCAAAGAATATAGCTTCAGAGGTCTCAATGAGATTAGTCTCTCTCAAAGTGAGCTCAGAGCCCCAGAAACATCTCATTTTTATTGAGGGTTAAAAGCAGGCTAAGGAATGTGCATAACTACTTTTGTGAATACAAACAGTTCTTTCTATTGCCTTGAGCATTTACCTAACTTTAAGTTTACACAGTGCTAGCTATTAACATCCCAAGCAAGGGAGGAGACAACAAACAGGGTGCCAGCAGGAGAAGCTGCTATCTGCAACCTTGGAACCCAGCTTTCTGGAATTTGCAAGTGAGACAGCAGTCCTCCCTGGGCTCTGCTTATTGCTCCCGAGAGAGTAGGGGCTCTTGTCTCATCTCTATATTACTATAGACAGGCTCTTGCTATGTAGTCCAGTCCAGTCTTGAGCACAGTATATATAGCCCAGGCTGGCCTTGATCTCATGGAAATTATTCTGCCTCTGCTTCCCAAGTTCTGGGATTAAAGATGTGAACTATCATATCCAGCCCCATTTTTCTCATAGATATTAACTCTTGCAAAATCTTTGCACTTGAATCGTACCTCTGTTTCCAAGAGGGCCCAGACTAACACTGACGTAACTATGGTAATTAATTACAAGCAGAAACACTGAAATGACACCCAAGACTTAGAGAAGATTTATTTATGTCGAAGGCCACTGATCCGGATTATTCCCAGAGCATCAGTGCCTGATCTCTGGTGATCTGGGGCTCATATAGGGTAACAAAACAGGAAGTACAGAGGCAGAATGGCTTGACTGTTGGGGATTGGTTTATACAGTATGCTTCATAGTAACAAGCTATGCATCATTGTAACCAGTCATTTCTCAGAGACAGAAGCAACCAGAACTGGAACAGGAACTATTACCTGGGCAACTAAGAAACTGAAGTATACTGGCTGATGGGGGCATTTTCTGTGCTCCTGTTAGTTTCCACTGCGAATCTTTGTTGGGCATCCTACATGTAACATTCTGACAAGACCCAACTAGAAGCAGTAACATTATAGTTGTCAGTGATCCTAGATGGGCCCTAGCCAAGCTCCCCAAGATTGTCTTATGACAGTTTTTTGTTTGTTTGGTTGTTTGTTTGGTTGGTTGGTTGGTTGGTTTGTGGCCAGTTCAGCCCCCCTGGAGGCAGGGCTGGTGTGGCATGTGCTGCCAGGAATGGAACCTTGGTCCTTGTGCTTTGTCTAAGCTTGAGTAAGCACGTGCTTTAGACTGTTAAGCTATCTTGCCAGTCCTCTTATTATAGTTATTTCCTAAATTGTTTTTAGAAAGAAACATAATTTAGGCCTGTGTATTTTGTAATTTGACAAGGTAGTGGAGTTGATCTGATCTAGGATAGTGAAAAATGTACCTTGGTCACTCATCAAATCTTGGTCAAGTATTTGATGGATTGTTCTAGTTTTTTGTTTGTTTGTTTGTTTCTTGTGGAACCAGAGATCAAACTCAAGACCTTGCACTTGGCAGGCAGGCATTTGTGCCCCTGAGCTATCTCCAGGGCCCCTGTTCTAATATTTTCTTGGGGCAACTGTCCATATAGTTTAAGGCAAAAAACCACAGTTATCAGGAGGAGGGGAAGCAAGGTTTGGAGTAAACATCCTGAAAACACACAAAAATCGATGGGAATAGGTATGGATATATCTTGTGAATGATATCCTCAGGCTTCAAGCGTGCATGGGCTGGTCAGTGTCCAGAGTGATCAGAGCCAGGCTTTGAGTGTGTTGTTTTCTTCAGCCTTACAGGAGTTTTCCAGTGGATCTAAGGCTGGATTTCTGAAACTTTGTAGAGAGAATTAATATGTACCTGGATTATATATGTGTGTGTAGAAATATCCACAGATACAGTTGATATTTTAACTGGCTACAAGCTGGTTTTATTTTTAACTTTTCTAGAGCTTTGTGGCCTGTATGCTGAATATTTTTGAGTTTCTGAGTTATCTCTGCTGTAAATACAGGCATATTGTCACTACCAATGGTCAAGCGTAGACCATATCTAGTAATCTTGTTTTATAGAAAGATCCTATAAACTTTTACTGCCTTCTCAATATGGGTAGGGAAAAGGAGATCATGGCCAGTGACACAGACATTGAAACCTGAGCTGGCTGCAGAGTTGTAAGTGCTAGTGGCTTGAGCTTACAGAATAACAGAGGAGCAGATCTGGTGGCTGGCATTAATATTTCAGGCAATCAGATCCCCAAAGGTGGCTTAGGTATCTGGACCAAATTATTATACATCATTGGTGGCAGATTTTCAAATAGCAGCAGGAAGCAATTTGTTGTGCAGATCATCCTTGCAGGAGTTTTGGCTAAAATAGTTTTGTCCAAGGTAACGACAGCATATCTAACCTAATGTACCTCATTCCTAACAGAGCTGCTTTTATCTGTAAACAGGAATACTCAGCATGTGTCAGGGGTCCATTTTCAGAACAGTTCATCTCAATACAGCATGTGGCACCTGGACAGTTAGGCCTCAGGCTAAAGTGACTCCGTCACCTTTCTTGATCAGAAGAACAGTGTCTCTTAGAACATGGAGACAAAACTGAGGAAGGAGCCCTTAGTGACTGAATCCAAGTGTTTGCACAGGTCAGCCAGTGAGTGTTCTCAGGGCCTGACAGTCTGAGAAAGCATCATTGTTCTTGTGAACTCAAGGATCCAGATTTCACAGAAGCCAGCAACTCTAAAACAATTTGCAGACCTTTTTCTTTTAACCAGTTTCTACCAGGTATTGTAGAGGAACCTATGTGCTTTTCAAGCATGAAGCTTGCATCTCATCAATAAATGTAATGGTCTTCTTCCAAAGAGGGTAAACAAAGTTTTGAACTCTAAGAGGTTCAGATCAGTTAACCTTTGAGTCCAGACTGGAGTCTTTACAAAGACAGGAGCCAAATGAAGGCAGAAGAAAGGATTCTTGAGGTCCAGGTGGGTATACCAGCAGGCTGTGTGAAAAATGAGACAACATATATGCAGGGCAGTCCTGATGGCATGGCAAGCCCTGAGATCTTGAACTGGCTTTACAGGCAGGGAAGGTGCATTTTAGCAGTTTGATATTTCACAGTTTTAAAGCCTCATTTTTTTTCCTTCTAGAGGAACTGCGATGGGCACAGAGATCTTGTCCAAGGTGATTTACAGTCTTATGAGGCTGATGTGTGGCTGGATGCCTGTATGTTCTTCCCATGACATCTGACAACAATGCAGGGTTCTAGCTGAGGAGGCATGGTTGATTTCCAGGCCTGAAGGCCAATCTTTAGTTCATATCTCTAGGAGGAGAATTTCAGAATTTCAGGATTGAAGTTATCTGTCTCAGGCTGATTCAAGTGCCATCTTCTCCTGAGGGACTCAATCAAAATGTGGAACTCAAAAGAAAGTGCTGATAGTCATCTCAGGTGGGTGTTAGATGATGCCGTATGACCAGGATAAACATCGCTGTGAAGCAGAAGGTTTGAGAAGGTTGAGTCTTCTATTACTGAATGTAGGCAATGGATAGCTGCAACCCCTTTAGTTATCTAGAAGTAGACAAGTCAGGATCAGGGTGCAGAGTGTGATACTATGGGCACCAATTATAGTGGCTGATGAGGATTCCAAGGTGGGATTCTCAGGGAAAATGGGCCTCTTTTTCTTTTTGTAAAAGATTTCTTTGAGATGCAGGGAGCAGATTGATTTCATTTTTAACTCTGTAATCTCAGAAAATCTTTTTGCTACAATCAAGGACTGTGAGTTTTGACTAATTAATTCCCATCTCTGACTTTCTATTTGTTTTGTGTGACTTGAGTGATGGTGCAACAGACAAAGTGTAGGTGCCCCTCAGAGAGAAACCATTCACATGCCCATTTGGCCATGCCCCTCTCAGGAATTTAGGTGTGATTTGGCTAAGGAGGGTGCAAGGCCTACACTATGTCATATGTTGATCACCATGGAACTGCAGGTGAGGGCCCAAGCAACCACCCTGACCAGTGCATCCCAGTCTTGTTGCACAGATGGAGCAACCTATTGTCATGCTGTCCATGCCACTTACACATCCATTCAACATGTACTCAGAGGTTAAAACATTCAAACCACCTTCCCTGGAAGGTGGTCCTCACTAATGGGAGTTGATCAGATTCCCCTTCTGCTCAAAGTGAGCAGAACTGATAGACTATATGAGGTGTCCTCAGGAGTCTTACCAGAATTAAGTAGGCAGGTAGACAGACAGAGACAGACTGTGTCCTCCTCTCTTGGGATACAATGTGAATGCTCAGGCGAGGAGCCAGGAATCTTCTTCCAGACCTCCAAGGGGACTTGAGAAATTTTGAGAGCATGCCTTCCTGTCAGGATGTGGAGAGGTCCTTGCTCTGTCTGTGAGGGCCCTGGCCAGTGACTAAAGAGGTCAGCATGGTCAGTCTCCCCAGCCAGTGCACCAGATATAGCAGCATACAGAAACACAAAAACAACACCCAGGGTTTTCAGGGAGATTTATTTATGCCAGTGACCACTGATTGTAATCATTTCTAGAATATCAGGCCCTGATCTCTGGTTGTCTAGAACCTATGTGGGATAAGCAAACAGAGAATAGAGGTATAATGGATTGTCAGTTGAGGATTGGCTTATACAGTGTGCATTAGAGTGAGCAGCTGTGCATCATAGTGACCAGCCATTTCGAAAGGACAGAAACATCTAGAACTGGAATAGGAGCTATTAACTAGGCAACTAGGAAACTGAAGTGTACTGGCTGGGAGAGAGGGGCAAGCATTTTCTGTTATACTATGACATAGCTAGAGGCCACCATGGGGATAAAGAACAAGCATTAACCTGTTATTCATTGTTATGGTTTATGTCTAGTTTTTCCCCCAGAGCGTCATGCAGTCATGGGGAGGCTTCTGGAATTTGTAATTGATTCTTGATCCAATGCTGGGATTATAGGTGTGAGTGCCCTTGGGCAGATACATCTGTTTTACAATGTGAGGAGGGGAGAGAGGCTCACTAGCTTCTAGAATATCTTCTCTAAGCCTTGTGTCACTCTGCCTTAGAGCCAGCTGAGTATGAACTGAAACCTCCAGTAACTATGAGATAAATAGACTTTTCTTTCCCTAATTTTGAGTGTAAGGGATTTGTTCCAGTAATGAGAGAAGAGTAACTAAGATAGAATTTGGCACCAGGAGCAGGGTTGTAGCTATTACTACTGATCATGTGAATCATGAGTTTTTGGGAATGGGTTATGGGAAGTGATAGGAAAGATTTGGAGATATCACCTACAAGAAATGTGCTGGAACAGCTTCAGCTGTTCTGTATTGTAGATTCTGGCCAAAGTTCAGAAGATCAGAAGGCTGTTAGAAACCCTGCCTGTAAAGACCAGGCTGGGGACATTTCTGATAGGAAAAAGGACTGCATTCTTTGTTGGACTCCAGATTATTTGTGTTATGGCTTGGCAGAAAGATTGTCTGCATTTTGATTATGTCCAGAGACTTTGCCGGAGATTGAGATTAAGTGCAGCAAACTATTTAATCTGGCAAAAGAAATCTCAAAGTAGCCAAATATTGAGGAAGTGGTGTGGCTATTGTGTTGAAAGTCAAGAGCAAAGAGCCCCAAAGGATCATTTAAAATATGAATCTTGCCAGAAAGGAAGCTCCATAAAGCTGTGGAATACAAAGATAGAGCTGAGAGGATCTGCATTGCTAAGAAGGAATAAGAGAATGGAAAGGATGGCCTAAAGGCATCACTAGAGGCAGCAGGTCTCCACCCTTTGCAGCCTTAGAATTTCAAGGATTTTGCCTTGAGGGGAAAACAGCAGAACCCCATGTTCCATAATGGTGGCAACAGCCACACTGAGTTCCAGAATGGTGGCATCATAGAGAATTTGTACCTCAGAATCAGGGTCAAAATGCTCAGTGATCCAAGCATTCAGCCCCTACAGCGAAGAGAGAAGAAAGTCTGGCTACTTCTCCAGCTGTCAGCAGACCTTAGCATCATCCACATGGCACTGCAGAATGCCATTGCTCACAGAATGCAGGAATTCTGAGATTAAGAAAGCATCTACTTATATTTCAGAAGAAGGTCTAGCAGGACAAGCAGTGTGCCCTGAGAGGGCAGTGTGTGAAGCTGTGCATGAGAAGCCTATTCAGCAGAAGCCCAAGATTAGAAAACCCAGGAACTTGGATCACCTAAGAAAAGCTGCAAGAAGGGAGCAAAGCAGGCCTGAGAGAACTACAATCAGCAGGATAATCATAGAGGTGGAGCCACATGGACCTCACAATTTTTTATAGATTGCTTCAGATGTTCCACATGGAACTATAGGACTTAATGTTGGCTCTTCTGGAATTTGGTCCCAATGCTTGGTATCCTGCTATGTGTACCTTTTGGAATAGTAATGCTTAGCTTGTACCTTTGAATGTTGGAAGTATTTTAACTTTTCATTTGTACAGGGGCTCACAGCTGAGAGTTTACCTTAGATCTTAAAAGAGATTTTAGCAATGCTAAAATAATAGGGCTTTGGCAACTTTTAGACATGGACTAAAATGTCTTACGCATAAAGGGATATACATGAGTCCTTGCGAGTTCAAGGATAGAATGCTATGGCTTGTGTCTAGTTGTACCCCTGAAGCTTCATGCAGTCATGGGGAGGCTTCTGGAGTTTGTGATTGATTCTTGATCCAATGTTGGGATTATGAGTGTGAGTACCCTTGGGCAGATATATCTGCTTTACAATATGAGGAGGGGAGAGAGGCTCACTAGCTGCTGGAGCTGCTGTTTCTTCCTTTGTGCTCTTGCCCTTTGTGGCCATCATGAGAGGCTGCTCTCTGCCCTGTGCCTTCTGCCTTGGAGCCAGCTGAGTATGAACTGAAACCTCCAGTAACTATGAGCTAAATAAACTTTCCCTTCCCTAATTTTGAATGTCAGATATTTGTCCCAACAATGAGAAAAGAGTAACTGAGACATTCATCAAAACCATGACTTGCATTTTTATTTTCTTCTGAGTGAATCAGGAACTTAAAGTTATTTTTGCTGTAAATAAATAGATGAAATAAATAAGACTTCATTTGGGCCTATAAATTTGAAGCAGAAGGTAACTGAAAGTATAACAAAGATTGACCATCATTTTATTGATTGATTGATTGATTGATTGATTGATTGACTGATTGATTGATTGAGGGACCAGGGATTGCACTCAGCCCCTTGCACTTGTCAGGCAAATGCTTATTCTACTGAGCTATCTCCCCAGCCCCTTGACCTTCATTTTATAAAAGTCTGGTTTCAAACCTCAGCTCTGTGTGTAGGCATGTTATTCATTTAGGCAGTTTCTATCTAAATGATGGAAAAGAAATATTTCTTAGCTCTAAATTTACCTGGCTGTTGGGAGCTCTGAAGCCAAAATTGATCATATGTGGGAGGGCAGGGTGAGACCTCATTGCCTAAAGCAGTCTAGCTGCTTCATTCTTGAGAAAAACAGCCTCCTGGACATTGTAGGCTATTAGTTGCTAGGCAATCTGTGTCTTGCAGCTTTGTAAAAGTATAAACAAAGGCCCTTACTATCTTTGGGGAGCTTTTGCCTATCAGGCTTGGTCCACCACCTGGCCTCAGCTATTATCTCTTGTCTTTATTTTCTGAATCCTCTCCTCATTTTCTTTGGAGGACTACTGAGAGACCAACAGATCCCTACACCTGGCCTATTTCATTACCTTTTATAACTAAGAACATCCTTATCAGGAGGTTTCCATCACCCTAAACTTATGATCACTTTGGATTCTAGCAGAACCTCACCTGACTGAATTTACCCTTAAAATCATGAGAGTTTGTCTCATAGAAATTGAATTGCCTTAGCTGGGCGTAGTGGCACACACCTGCAATCCCAGCACTTGGGAGGCTGAGGCAGGAGGATTGGTGCGAGTTTGAGACCAGCCTGGGCTACAAAAGTGAGCTCAAGGCCAGCCAGAACTACATAGTGAGACCCTGTCTCAAAAAGACAAAAAAAAAAAAAAAAAAAGAATTGAATTGCCTTTTAAGTCATGAGGTTTCAATTTGAACCGTGAAAACTGGTCTGAGATAATGACTGGACCTAAACCAACTATATGATGGAAATTAAAACTAACACAAATTTACAGGAAAAAAACATAATTGGAAAGAACATGGTAAAAGACTTTAGATTAAGGAATTGGCAAAGATCAGAATAACAGCTGGAGGGGCACATTCTGATGAATGGGATCTTACTGGCTGTCTTGCAAAGGGGAGGTCAGCTTTGAAGGCTAGCTGGTGAGTTGGAGATCTGATTGATCACTGTCTGAGCCCTAGTTTCCTTCTCTGGAATCCATATGACTGAAGGGTGGTTCCTGTCTCAGGAGAGGATTATCACTGTGTATAATGGTTTCAGTCCTGTGTGGTTCTGCTCTTCCTGGAATCCAGGTGATCAGAGATTTAATACAATGGGTAGAAACTTCTGGGTATAGATGAGTGTTTCTTTAAACCTCTGACCTTGCTCAATCTCTTTTTTAATCTCAATTTTTATTTTTATTAGTATACTGTTAGGCAGTTCATAACACTAGACCCGGAAAAGCCAAAGGACAACTTATTCTCAAAATGTACTCAATCATCCAGCCAGCCTCAGATATCCACAGAATATTACAAAGACTAGAGACTGGCCCTCAAATCCCACAATAGGAACCGATGAAACTGGCCATAAATTTTGAGACAGGGGCTGAGTGTGATGGTGTACAACTGTAATCCCAGCATGTGGGAGACTAGCCTAAACTACACAGGGATTGCAAGGCCTCCTTTGCTTACACAGCAAGACCCTGTTTCAAAACAAATTTTTTAAAGTTTTTCTTGAGGTGGGGTCTCACTAAATTGCGAATTAACCCAAGCCAGGCTCAAAACTGTGTTCTTCTTCCTAGAGTGCTGGGGTTACAAGCATGTACCATCACACTCAGTTCTCTGCTCTCTTTGTAGTTGTTATTGTTCTGGTTTGAGATAGGGTCTCACTATGCATTTCAGGCTTGCTTTGAACTGAAGGCAATCCTCCACCTTCAACTTGCTAAATGCTGTATGAACATGGGATCTCAGAAACCACTCCTGTCTACCAGCTTGAGTTTGGGCAATACTGCAGGACCAATCCTCCTTCTATTGTTCTAGTAGAGGTAAAAACTAAAATAATCAAGACTCAGGCCTGCAGTGCTGGCCCTGCCCTAGGGGTGCAGTGAGACAACTGAGACTGGGTGTGTTGGCATGAGCCTGTAATCCTAGCTTTTGGGAGGTGGTAAACAGGTGGATTAATCACTATGAGTCTGATCTAGTAGTAAGACCCTGAACACCCTGTAGGCCCTTCCTAAAATAAAAAATATCAAGACCCAGGAAATCTCTGCAGCATCCTGGCCTTCAGTAACCTTTTACTCACTCAGTCCTATGAAAACTTCATGTTTGCACTCAGGAGGCTAAGGCAAGATGATCATTGTGAGTTCAAGACCGATGTCAGCTACAAAGTGAGCTCAAGGCCAGCCTGATCTGCATACTGAGACTCTATCTCAAAAAGACAAAAAGTTAAGAGTTCATATGAATATAGACTACATCTTAGCCAGGCATGGTGGCACATACCTATTATTTCAACACTTTGGGAGCTGAGACAGGAGAATTACTGTGAGTTTGAGGTCAGCCTCAGTATATAGTGAGTTCAAGGCCAGCCTGAATTATATAGAAAGGCCCTATCATGCATCTACTACATTTAATTTAATCAGAGTGAATGCTGGCCCATGCATGCTCATTGGAAGCCCCTAAGATGACTCATAACCCTGTCAAGCATTCCTGTCAATCAAACATAGAGACCCAAGTTAAAACACTCAGGTTGAGGTGCACTTCAAAATTTCACTTTAAACCTGGTTTATCTGTGTGCTGCTTGTCTTTTGCTTTTCTGTCATCCCACCACCACTTTTCTGTTGGTGCCACACATTTTTCTTGGCCTGGACTTCCCTAGAGCACATCTTCCTATGATCTTCAATAAACACAGTTGCTTTTCTTGCCATTGGTACACATTTGCAATTCCTTGCTCATCATACACAAGAACTCGGATTCCGTCATTGGGACCCATCCCAGAGTATCACTTGTCTTCCAGGTGTGGGTCACAATACCTGGCTCTTGCACTTCTGAATCACTCACCTTGGTGAAAGCCAACTGCCATTCCATGAAGACACTGAGGAGCTACATGGCCATGGACTGAGGCCTTGAGCCAACAGCCATATGGATGACCCATCTTGGGAGAAGATCCTAAATCTCAGTTAAACTTTCCAGACTACAGCTCTGCCTAACATCTTTTCTTTCTTTCTAGACAGGGTCTCAGTATATAAGCTGGCCTCTTTAGAACTCACTTTGTAGCTCAGACTGGCCTCAAACTCAAAGGGATACTGTGCCTCAGCCTCCTGAGTGTTGGGAGTACAGTCATACACCACCACACCTCATCTCTGGTTAACAACTACAACCCCATGAGGAGCTCTAAGTCAAAGTCACCACATTAGCTGGGCGTGGTGGCGCATGCCTGTAAGATTGATGAGAGTTCAAGACCAGCCTGGGCTCCAAAACTGAGCTCAAGGCCAGCGTGAACTGTACAGTGAGACCATGTCTCAAAAAAACAAAACAAAACAAAAAAGTCACCACATTAAGGTACTCCAAAATTCCTGATACACTGAAAGTGGGTGGTAATTTTAATTGCATTAAGCTATAATGTTTTGTGAACATTGTGCATATGTATGTATTTAAAACTATTTATTGTAGTTGGCAGAGAGCTAGTAACACTTGCCTGTTATCTCAACTCTCTGGGAGGCTAAAGTGAAAGGATGCAAATTCAAGGCCAGCCTAGGAAATTCCAAGACTTAGAGAAATAGGTCTCAAAATAAAAAATTAAAAAGGCTGAAGATGTAGTGCATAGATCCTGGGTTTAGTACAGTTAGAAACAATGAAGCTGTGGGAGTCACTCCCTTCCTTCCATTTAATTCTAAACAGCAACCTTTAGCTTTTCCTGCTCCTGTTGTCCTAAGGAGATAAAAGATATAGTAGCAGAAGCTTAGGAGATGGCTGATGGCTTAAGTGTGTTGGATCTCCTAGCTTGATCTTTACCCTACTCTTACCTCATTATAGGTTCATAAATATACATTACATGTCATAAAAATAATTAAGATCAGAGTGAATTCAGAACAAGCTCATGTTCTGAGAGCCCCTAAGATGACTCAGTACTGTCAGTCATACCTGTCCATCACACCTACAGATTTGGGGGGTGGCACCTAAAGTAGTAGAGGTACCTGTCCTTTAAATTGTGAAAGACTGATTTTATCTTCCCTTGCTTTGTGATGCTGTTACTTTCTTGTGCTTTATCCCGTGTGCAGTGTTTTCTGTAATCCTGGCACCTTCTTCTGACTGTCCTGTCTTATGGTATCAATGACTTGCCCTGTTCACAACTTCCTGTGATCTTCAATAAACAATGCTGCTTCCTGCTTACTATGGGGTGTACCCTTGGGAATTCTTTCCTTACTGAACACAAAAGACCTAGACTATTACTGCCCCATTCCACTGTAATAGGTACAGCTACCTATTTCACAAGACAAAAGCAACAAAACACATACCTTAACTGGCTTTGTGTTTAGTTCCACAAAAGGAAGACAGTACATACTATAAGAGAACATAAGTGGGTCTAGGGGTGTAGGTTAGTGATAGAGTGCTTGTTGAGCATGTGAGAGGCCCTGGATTCTATCCCTGGAACTGCAAAAATTAAAACAATAAAAAGAAAGCTTCAGTGCATTACAATTCCTGACTTAAAACTATACTGCAAAGCTACTGTGATAAAATCAGCATGGTTTTGACAAAAAAAAAAAAAAGACCTGAGGATCAATAGAATAAATTAGAAGATACAGACGCAACTATGAACATACTCAGCCACCTTATCTTCAACAAAGGGGCCAAACATGTATACTGGAAGAAAGACAGTCTCTTTAACAAATGGTGCTGGAAAAACTGGACCCCTACATGCTGGAAACTAAGACTTGACCCAGGTCTGTCAACCATGCACTAAAGTCAAAATGGATTAAAGATGTAAGTATTAAAACAGAAACACTAAATCTCTGGTAAGAGAAAGTCAGAGGAAATCTTGAAGACACTGGGGTAGGCAAGTAGTTCATGGACAAACATCAAACTGGACGTGTAATATTTGAAAGAATTAACCACTGGAACCTCTTCTTACTAAGAAGCTTTTGCATATCAAAAGAAATTACCAATGTAAAAAGAGAACCCAAAAATTTTGAAAAAATCTTAACTAACAAATCTCAGACAAAAGTCTTCTATCTAGAATTTATAAAGAACTAAAACACATTAGGACCCCAAAATTTAAAGACCTAATGCAGAAATGGGCATCCAAGATGAACACATGTTTCTCAGGGGAAGAAATACTAGAAGCTTATAAATGCATGAAGAAATGCTCTACATCGCTAGCCATCCATGAAATGCAAATTAAAGCAACACTTAGATATCATCTCACCCCAGAAAGAATGACTACCATAAATCATCCAACAACAAATGTTGGAATGACTGTGGGGAAAAAAAGAACACTTCTCCACCGCTGGTGGGAATCTAGACTGGCATAACCATTATGGAAATCAGTGTGGAGACTTCTTAAAAAACTAGGACCGGCAATGCCATCCAATCCAGCTATCCCCCTACTGGGAATTTTCCCAGAGGAACTGAAAACATCATACCATAGTGATATTTGTGCACCTATGTTTATAGCAGCACAATTTGTGACAGTCAAATCTTGGAAACAATGAAAATTCCCATCACCTGAAGAATGGTTGAAAAAGATGTGGTGTTTTTATGCAATGAAATATTACTCTGCTCTAAAGAATTCAAGGCTCAAAGCCTTCATATATAAATGAATGTATCTTGAACAAATACTCATAAATGAAATAAACCAGACCTACATGTGTAAATATCATATAGTCTCCCTATATAAAAACTCAAAAAAGAAGTAAAAATAGAAAGGTATAATATAGTTAAATGGAAAGCGAGAATTAAAGTATTAAACAATGAAGAGAGAGCTAGAAGAAAAATCAGGAAATGTGGTAGGGACAAAACCATGCACTTATACACAAAAGATGGTTAACACAATTGTCCTAAAAATCTCCAACAGGTTTCGAAACTAGTAGGTAATTGGTAGAACTTATACCCTGACTATATATACTGATATCTATGAACTAAACAAATATACTGAGGATAGCAATGTGTAATTCTAAAAGCATGCTGCTTGGAGTACCTATCATTCTGGTCTTCTAATTGTGCACTGCTTCTAATGTCATATTGATTATTGCTATTCTCTCTCTCTCTCTCTCTCTCTCTCTCTCTCTCTCTCTCTCTCTAAGTAAATTTTTGTTTAAAAGTAAAAAAGAAAGTGTAGTAATTGATATATTGTGTCAACTTGAAAGAAGCTTGGCTGGATCAGCCACGTTCTGCACCCATGTTCCAGGCTATGGGGCCCCATCCTGCAGAATGCGGAGGTTTGATTCCCAGCACCACATGCCATGCTGGCCACCAAAAGAGGACATGGTGGTGCGCACCTATAATCCCAGCACTGGAGAGGCTGAGACAGGAGGATCACTACAAGTTGGGGTGGCATAGAAATACTTTGTACCAAGTTAATTAATTAAATAATTGTTTAAAAATATCTGTGTAACAATATGTATTAAAAAAAAATTTAGAGCTGGGCATGGTGGCACATGCCTGTAATCCCAGCACTTGGGAGGCTGAGGCAGGAGGATTGCTGTGAGTTCGAGACCAGCCTGGGCCACAAAAGTGAGCTCAAGGCCAACCTGAACTGCATAGCGAGGCCCTGCCTCAAAAAGACAAAAAAAAAAAAATAAATAAAATAAAATAAAATAAAATAAAATAAAATTCTATTGGTGTTTTAAAGTTTAGAATATCAAAAATTGATGGTGTCTTAGTTACTTTTTACTCATTGCTGGGACAACTACCTGACACCCAAAATGAAGGCATGAAAGGTTTATATAGCTCACAGTTTGTGGATGTTTCAGTTCATATCCAGCCGGCTCCAAGGCTGAGTGGCACAGAGCAGAGAGCCGCAGTCCATAGCAGCAGAATAGCAACAACCATGACAGAGGCAACCAACCAACCAGGACAGCAGAAAGCAACAGCATGAGTCTGTCTCTCTGTCTCTCTCTAAATTACATCAGGCTCTCTGCCTTAGCCTATCTGCCTAAGGCCACACCTATAATTCCCAGCAGTACTCAGACCATAATCTCATCAGTACCAAAATACATAATCCCAGTGGATCATGGATCAAGTCTCAAACTCTAGAAGTCCCCGCCCCATGACTGCATGAGGCTTTGGGGGGGGGGACAACTAGACATAAACCATAACAGATGCAAAATACCTGTTTTGTGTTATGTTGAAGGCATTTGAAATTCAGAAAGATAGTGACGTTAAGCTCAAGTGCCTAAATTATAGGGAATAATATCATCAAGCTTCTCTTCTGGATGGTTAACAACTTAAGTTCGTAGTCCAAATAATTAGACAAAACAAAAGGACTCAAGTATAACCAATATTTTGGCTCTAGCCCTTCAAGGTCAGTGAGAACACGGGATATAAAAGAACCTGTACTGTGACAGCATATAACTCAGTGGAGTCCCAAATTTCCTGTTCAAGAAGATTATGGGCCCAGAGAGGAAAGTGATTGATGTTGTACAGTGTGCCTAAGGAGAGTCACCTAGAGAGAAAACTTTCTCTCATGCTTCCACAGAGAGCAAAATGGTCAAGCAATGGCCGTGATTCATCCAGCTCGCCGACACTGACAAAAGTGTTGCAAACTGCAAGTACATGGTTCCAGGGTAAACTCTGAGGGGACCTGACTGACCTTGTCAGATACAAAAGTTACATATTTTTTGTAACATAGCTCTTGCTTTATCTTGGTTTTAACCATCCAGCAGAAAAGTCTAACCATAAGGTATAAAAAGGAAAACCATATTAATATGCTGAGTTGTAAAAGACTCAAGTCAAAAGCCCTCAATAATGTCAGATGAGCTGATAATCCACTACTGTTATGGACTATTGGACTAAATACACAGCTACTTTCTCTTTGTGCAATGAAAAGAAAGATCTGTACTAATGAGGTTTAGACAAGAAATCATGTCTGCATCTTATACTCTGAACAACTATGTTGAAAACAATTATGTAATGTGTTAACTATTGTAATGATAATGATAATAATAATAATAATAATAATAATAATAATAATAATTTTTAAAAAGCCTTAGTGTAGTGGTAATTGCCTGTGCTTCTAGCACTCAGGAGGCTGAGGCAGGATGGTCACTGCAAGTTCACAGCTACAGAGACTTGTCTCAAAGGAGGAAGAAGAGGAGGAGGAGGGGGAGGAGGAGGAGATTCCTACATACTGCTTAGTGGAAAACTTCAAGAGGAAGGGATAATAATCATAAATGTATGTTTACCAAATATGAGACCATCCAACTATATAAGACAAATTTTCTTTTTCTTTTCCTTTTTTTTTTTAAATTTAATTTTATTTTATTTTTCTTAAACCTCATTTATTTATTTGTGTTATGGCTGGCTCAGCCTGCCCTGGGGTGAAGTGGCACAGCATGTGGTGCCAGGGATCAAGCAGCAGTCCCAGCACTTGCCTGAACTTTCCTAGGCAGCTGATTTAGACCACTGAGCCATCTCGCTGGCCCTAAGACAAATTTTTTTTTGTGGGACCAGGGTTCGAACTCACAACCTTGCACTTGCCCAGCAGGCACTTGTGCCTCGGAGCTATCTCTCCAGCCCCCCCTAAGACAAATTTTAAACGACATGAAAAATCAAATAACCAGGACTGGCCAGATAGCTCAATGGACTAGTGCACCTGTGGCAGAATGCAAGAGCTAGGGTTCGTTCCCTGGCATGCCATGCTGACCCGTGCCCAGGGCACACTGAGACAGTGATTGAGAGTGGGTATGGTGGCACACACCTATTATCCCAGCGCTTGAGTTGGGAGGCTGAGAAACAGGAGGATCACTACCAGTCCGATCTATGTAGTGAAATCCTGTAGACCCTGTGGACCTTGTACCAAATACTGAAAAAAAAAAAAAAAAAAAAAAGGAAAAAGAAAAATCAAATAACCAATAACACAATCTTAATGGGAGACTTTAACACCTATTATCTCTAAGAGATAGGTCTAACAGACAAAAACCGGTCAGCAAAGAGGTAGCAGAACTGAACCAAAACTTTGAATAAATGGACTTAGTGGGCAGTTATAGAGTGTTCTGCACAACAGCATCTCAATACATGTTCCATTCAGCTGCCCATGGGACATTCTCTATAATAGACCACATACTACTCCATACATTATGCTTAAGTAAATCCAAGAAAATTAAAATTATTCTATGCATATTATCTGGCCATAGTGCAATGAAACTGGAAGTTAATGACAAAATTAACTGGAAAAAACACATAAATACATGCAAATTAAATAACACTTTCCTCAGCAACCAATAGGTCACAGATGAAATTAAACAATATCTACAATCCAATGAAAATTCAAGCACAACTTCCTGGAATTTCTAAGATGCAAAGTAGTTCTCAGAGGGAAATTTATACTACTGACCTCACACATCAAGAAAACAGAACAAAAACAAATAAGTATTCTAATGCTGCACCTTAAGCTTCTAGAAAAAGAAGAGCAAATAAAGCCCAAATCCCAAAGAAGAGAAAAACAATTATATACGTAAAAGTAAAAATTAATGCAATTAAGACAAAAATTAATGAATCAAAGAGTCGGTTCTTTGAAAGATTAAATAAAATTAATAAACCTATAGCCAATCTCATCAAAAAAGGAAAGAAAAACCTCAAGTCCAAACAAGAAGGAAACAAGTGAAATTACTACAGATTCTGTTGAAATTCAGATCATCAATACCTACTTCAAAAATCTTTACTCTCATAAGATGGAAAACAGGAGAAATGAACAGATTCCTAGATATATAAGAATTACCAAAACTGAATGAAGAAGTTATAAAAATTCTATAAACCAATATCAGCCAATAAAATTGAAAATATAATAAAAAAAAACCTTACCTACAAAAAAAGGCCCAGTTCTGCATGGATTCACAGCTGAAGTCTACAAGAAATTTGGAGATTTGATCCCAATATGCCTCAAACTCTTCAATGAAATTGAAAAGGAAGCAGTTTTCCTGAGTTCATTTCTTGAGACAAGTATTACATTGACACTAAAGCCAGAGAACGAACCAACCAAAAAAGAGAACTATAGTCCAATCTGCCTCATGAGCATAGATGCAAAGATCCTCAACAAAACACTAGCAAATGAAATGCAGCAAATCATCAGGAAGATTATACACTATGACCAAATGGGAACCATCCAAAGAATACAGAGCTCGTTTAACACATGCAAATACATAAATGTGGTACACCACATCAACAGAACCAAAAACAAAAACCATGTGATTATCTCAATAGATGCAGAAAATGCTTTTGACCAAGTCCAACACTGATTCATAATAATAATAATAATAACAATAATAATAATAATAATAATAATAATAATAATACTTTTAAAAACCTTAGTGGAATAGATTAGATTCAGATAAAACTACAAACATATTCAGCCACCTTATCTTTGACAAAGGGGCCAAACATGTTCATTGGAAGAAAAGTAGCCCCTGTAATAAATGGTGCTGGAAAAACTGGCTCTCTGCCTGCCAAAGACTAAAACTAGACCCATGTCTATCACTATGCACTAAACTTACGTCGAAGTAGATTAAAGATCTAAATATTAAAAGAGAAACACTAAATATACTGGAAAAGAAAGTGATGGAAATCTTGAAGACATAGGAGTAGGCAAAGAGCTCATGAATAAAAAACAAACTGCATGGGAAATACTTCAAAGAATCAACAACAGGGATCTCTTTTTATTGGGAAGTTTCTACACATCAAAGGAAATCACTAACAGAGTGAAAAAAACCCACAAGTTGGGGGAAAAAAAAACATGTACACTCATGTATATAGCAGCATAATTTGTCATAGTTAAGTCTTTTTTTTTTTTGTCTTTTTTGAGACAGGGTCTCGTTATGCAGTTGAGGCTGGCCTTGAGCTCACTTTTGTAGCCCAGGCTGGTCTCGAACTTGCACCAATCCTCCTGCCTCAGCCTCCCAAGTGCTGGGATTACAGGCGTGCGCCACCACGCCCAGCAAATTTTATTTAATTTATTTATTTTTTTGTCTTTTTGAGACAGGGTCTCACTATGCAGTTCAGGCTAGCCTTGAGCTCACTTTTGTAGCCCAGGCTGGTCTCGAACTCACAGCAATCCTCCTGCCTCAGCCTCCCGAGTGCTGGGATTACAGGCGTGAGCACCACGCCCGGCTATTGTCATAGTTAAGTCTTGGAAACAACTCAGATGCCCATCACCTGAGGAATCATTTAAAGAGATGTGGTATTTTTATACAATGGAATATTACTCAGCTATAAAGAATGATAGACTTGAACTTTTTATAGGTAAATGGATGAAACAAGAGGCTATACTAGTAAGTGAAATAAATCAGACTCACATGTGTAAACATTAGAGTGTCTCCCTTGTGTAAGAACCCAAAATCTGAAAGGTACAACCGATATAGTAAAAATGGAATGAAACTGACTGTAAGGAATGAACAACTGAGATGAGAGAAAGGAGAAAGATAGGAAAAAATGAAAGGGAAAAATGACATAAGTATATACACAGGAAAGCCAAGATGATTGTACTACTAATTTCTATCAATTTTAAGGTAGCAGCAGTTAATATTTAAGATTTTTACTTCAGTTAATTTTATAATTAATTTTATAATCTGAGCAACTACATTGAAGACAACAATGTTCAATATGATAATCACTATTGAATACCTTTCATCTTATTTTTTAAATGTGTATTTTTCCAATGTCTTATTGAAAGGAAGAATTAATGTTTAATTGTTTAATCAGTTTTGCATCCCTATATCTGGTAATATGAGCAACAAATTTGATGATATAAATGTGTAGTATAACAACCACTACTAATTTTTCTATTTCTGCTTTGAAATAGCATACCACTTTTATTTTATGTTGCTTTGTTTTTGTCTTTGTCCTTGTTATTTTGGGTTTTTTTTTTCCCACTTTAAAATAAAATTTTAAAGAACATGGTGACCTATCAAGGGAAATCAAATGGTAGCAGCAGCTGCAGTGGGGCACACATGGCCCAGACCATCTCAAGCAGGGAACTCCAGGTAACCCAGCAAGGCACCCTCAGCAGCAGCAATGACATAAAAGCATACATGGTCTGACATCCCCCAGACAGAGACTTCTCCTCCCGCTGAAGACCCAGGCATGGACACATATACAAGAAGTTCATAAGTCAGATGAGCCAGTGTTATGCTTTGACACACAGACAGGCAGACAGACAGACAGACAGACAGACAGACAGACAGACAGACAGACAGAATAGAAGTGGCATGAGTCCACTATTTTTTCCTCTCTCTCTGGGCTGGGAAGAACCCCAGCAACAAAACTCCAGCCCCCATATCAAGAGGCCAAAATCAGCCCTGTATCCTGCACAAATGCCATTGCAAAACTGAGTGGAGTAGGGCTGGGGAGATAGCTCAGTAGAATAAGCACTTGCCTGGCAAGTGCAAGTGCCTGAGTTCTATCCCCGGTTCCAAAATAAATTGAGTGGAGTAAACAATACATTCTAAGGTCAGATTTGGATCTACCCTCCAACCTTGCTCCTCCTATATGGGGCCTCACTGATCACTCTGTCCTCCCCTTTATCCCTCTTAATCTACCCCTTACAACATAGTAAAATCACTCCACTAGGGGAAAATTATTGAATATAGATTCTTGGTATAAAATAGATTCTGTTATACAACTGTAGAACTTTCTCCTGTGATTAAAAGTATCAGTCTAATACTTACCACAGTTTGTCAGTAGCCAGGCCATATGCAAGATTATTGTTATTAAGTGTACTACTTTAGTCATAATACCATATCTGCTATAATCAGGGTTTTTTTTTTCTCCTATATGACAGCATTGTGATTATATGAGATTATTACCATCACCTTATCTAGCACTAAAGGGCTGGGTGCTGTGTCAAGTAGGTAACAACTTCTCATGCTTAAATCACTGGGAACATAGGTTCTTCATATAGACACAAAAAACAAGAACCACCTACATCTAAAAGATATACTTAGCCAGGCATGGTGGTGCACGCCTGTAATCCCAACACTTAGGAGGCTGAGGCAGGAGGATCAGTGCAAGTTCAAGACCAGCCTGGAACACAAAAGTGAGCTCAAGGCCACCCTGAACTGCATAGTGAGACCCTGTCTCAAAAAGACTAAATAAATAAAATAAATAAATGGTATTCTTGAGGAACATCCTTTTTCTAGGGAAGCCATAATACCAGGGGTAAAACTATCTACCAGGAGAAACCGATAAACATTAACATGGAAAACAAAACAACACAAAAAATAGAAAACAGGAAATGGCAAGACAAAAGTAAAATGCAACCCCAAACCCAGAGCATGATAAGACAGAGGAAATCACAAGCCAGCTACTGGAACTTTCTGAAATGATAGCAACAGAAGTGAAAACAAGTAAACAAACAAATGACAAATGGAACAGGGTATAGAAAATAATCTCTAAATTACAAAAAAAAAAAAAAGACAATTAAAATGAATGATACTGATAAGCAGATACTGATAAAAATGAAAATAGAGAAACTCACGAAAATAATGAAATCTCATCACAGAAAAGAAATAGAATAAGTAAACACCTGCCGGACAAGCACAAGGTTCTGAGTTTGATCCCTGGTACCAACAGGAGAAAGAGAGAGAGAGAGAGAGAGAGAGAGAGAGAGAGAGAGAGAGAGGCCATGAAACAGTTACAAAAAGAAGTCCAAGAGATTAAAAACTTCACTGAAAGCACATGGAACAGATTGAATGAAGCCAAGGATAGAATATCAGATCTAGAAGACAAGGTTGAAGCTAGTGCCCATGGAAAGAGAGATATCTTAAAAATTGCAAAAGACCATGAAAAACCAGTTAACCAGCTACATGGTGAATCAAAGATGAATAGCATAAGATTGATAGAAGTTGGAGAGAAAGCCAGAGATGGCAAAATAAATAACTTCACAGAGAAAAGGGCAGAAGACTTCCCAAATATGAACAAGTAATTTGACGTGCAAATAAATAAAGTATATAGAATTCTAAATAACCCTGAACAAAATAAATCCACACCAAGGCACATAATAATCAAAGTCCCCAAACTTTTGCACAAGCACAGAATATTAAAAGCATCTAGAGTCCAGCCCAGACCCAAACCGCACTGCTGGGAGCTGAGCCTGCGCACCCGCCGCGGGTGAGCTCCCTGCGCACCTCTGCCCTGCCTCTGCGTTCCCCCGACTAACTTCCTGTTCCAGCCAGACCCAAACCGCACCGCTGGGAGCTGAGCCCGCTGGGTCAGGATCCTTGGCCTGCCTTCCCTTTCCCCGCCGCCCCCCCC
>PVJA010034704.1:11346-22447 GCA_004027025.1 Myocastor coypus | reverse complement strand
CCAGAAGAACTGAAAACTTCATACCATAGTGATATCTGTGCACCTATGTTTATAGCAGCCCAATTTGTAATAGCCAAATCTTGGAAACAACCAAAATGTCCATCATTTGAAGAATGGTTAAAAAAATGTGGTATTTTTATACAATGGAATACTACTCATCCATAAAGAATGATAAGTTTGAAGACTTCATATATAAATGCATGTATATTGAACATATACTCAATAGTGAAATAAACCAGACCTATATGTGTAAATATTGAATCACATTTAGGTGGGAAGGGAGAGTAAAATGTTCTCTTTTGTGAAGCTTAAACTTGTGATATAGCTTCAAAATACAATGGTGTCCCAGTTAAGGCATTCAGTAAATTTTCTTTTGAAAACTATGCATTGGATGATGAACAAGATCACAGTCATCATTCTTGTATGAACATGAACATGGCCATCTTTTCCAGAATCATGGAAGAAATTAATTTCATGAATGGAGGTTATTACTGTACTCCAATATATTTATGTATCTCCCCTTTATTGAGTCATGTAGCTAAGTGAAAACTACTTCAGCTTTCTATTTGAATGTTCAGATTCATGCATCGTACGTCTCTATCATTAGCAAAAATGAGATACATTGTTAAATGATACTTACTAGAAGCTTAGTTTACACCCTACAAGAAGAAAATCCTAGATCCTAGCGTTTTGTATGATGTGAAATTTCCCCCACCATTTCCATTAACAATTCATTAATTACTCTCTTTTATCCACTGTTGAATTCAAATACCCAAAGATTTTGTAGACCACGCCAAAATTTTATTTTTAAAGGAAAGGACTAAGCTTGTCGTTTCTTCCCACCTGATGTGGCAATTCCATTCCTAGGTGTACTTCAAGAAGAACTGAAAACCACATCAAACAAAAGATTGTACATAAGCACTGATAGCAATACTACTCATGGGATTCAAAAGGTAGAAACAACCGAAATATGTTTAGTGGATGAATGGCGAGACAAATTGTGATAAATACATACATCCACATAGGCACACATGCAATTGAATATTATTCAGTCATCAAAAGGATTTAAATATTGATACTCCCCTCATGGATGAACATTGAAGACATTATGTTAAGTGAAAGTAGCTACACGTGAAAGGCCACACATTGAGTATATCCATTCATAGCAGCTTTCCAAAGCAAGGATGGGCACAGATTAGTGGTAGGCAGAGGCTCTGAGGGAAAGGGCATGGGGACTGACTATTTAATGACTGCAGTTTCTTATGGGGTGAACTAAACAATGGCAACAGTTCTAAAACATGATAAATATAGTAAATATCACTATAGATAAATTTAGGTTACATAGAATATATATATTTTTTCTCCCTGAATCACCTTCATCCCCTTCTATGACCCTATGAGGCACTTACTAGGACTAAGGGCAATCTTCAAAAGAAATAAAAGCTCACTTTCATGGTGCAAGTATTAAGTTTCTGGAACCATTATTCAGATACTCATTTCCAAGGGAGAGGCTGGGGAAAGTAAGAAGGAAGTAGGATATCTACTAAGAAAGAACCCCAGAGTAAAAAAAAAAAAAAAGGTGCCATTAATCCTGCCTGCAAAGTAAAGATTTTGCAGTAATGTTTTAGGTGGCTTCTTGATGTGATAAATTGTGGTTATGGCTGTGAGCAGGAGATTCTTTGCCGCAGAATTACTTTTGGTTCTCATAGTTCTGCTCATCAATGAGCAAACAAGCGACAGCTGAAGTTTCTGTCTGCGTGGCCCATTTTCAATAGCTAAATTATAAATGATAGGCCCCTGATCTAGATCCAGCCTTGAAGGAAGGAACTAGCACTTAGGAATCTTAATCTCTGCAATAAATAAGACAGCATGTTAAGAAAAACCAAGTTACAAACATTAGACACTACGTCTGTCACAGTTTTTTGTGTAACAATGTTGTACTATCTCCTTCGCATCTTCTCCAAAACTGAAAATTGACTGTCTTGGAATTATCTGGTTGGTGGAGTTCCTAAGGGACTAGCCATGACTTCCACATGGAGTTTGCTATTTTAGTATCTGGCTAATTCCAGTTCTGTTTTCTGTGGTGATATTGGGGGCTAGAGAGGTCACAATATGCAATGTGAAAAGGCTTGGCTTTGCCACTAACTGGGTAGGGTCTGGCCTTGAATTTCTCCTTCCATAATGCAGCAAATATTTCTTGATTGCCTCTAATATAAAAGAGTCTTCCTGAAATGCAAAGATCCACCAGTATGCTGTTACCTATTTTGAAAGTCTTTTATGTTCCAGACACATATATTACCAGTGATCTTCATGACCTAGATTTAGAGATATTCAAAATCTTCAGAAGGCATAACTGTAGTTTAGAGAATAAGATATTCTTATCCTTGAGACATTTACAGTTTGGTGAAAGCTGATGAATATGTTCAAAATTTTAATATACTTTGGACTATGGTAATTCATGGAATCAGAGGACACTTGCCTAAGAATGGAGCTAAGAGATTGGTCTGCAAACCCCTGACAGAGAGGCACATCAAATATGGTGACTTGTCTAAGGGCAAATAGCAGTGACATTGACAGTGGTGGGGGCAGACTCCAGGGTCAAGGACATGATGAGGTTTCAGCAGGATGAGGGAGGCACAGGCACACGAGAACTTCTAAATGCTTATAAGAGCAGCCAGCAAAGACCAAAATGTAAAGGATGGTGGGAGGGAGGGTAGGTGAGGTGAGTGCAAGCCACAGCACACATAAAGGGAAGAGGGTGATTCTGACAACCAAATGGGAGTGAGAACAACAGTAAAGGGCAGACATACTCTTTTTCTTTGCACCCACATTCTCCCAATCCTTTTACCACTTTCCAACATCTTGTCCTCTGGAGGTTTCACTCCCAAGAGCTGGAACTGTAGCTCTGGGTTGGCTGACAGCACTGGAGCCAGAACTTGGTTAGTCTGCATGCACAGAGTTCAGAAGAAATTTGTGGTGGAATGGGAGCATCTTATAGGATTGGGATGGGACAGAGTTACTGAACCTCCTGTCCCTAGAGATGGAACCAACTGGAAAGTGTGTGACCTCCACTGTACATTAAGCATTTGTGTCGAGCTAAGCCAAAGTTCTCTTCTTCAGTGGAACTCAAGTTATACACAGTGTCTCCGTTATTCTCTCATTGCTGGGACAAATACCAGACACTCAAAATGAAGGAAGGAAAGGTTTATTTAGTTCACAGATGCTGTAGGCTTCAGTCCATGCTTAGCTGGCTCTAAGGCAGAGTGGCACAGGGGAGACAACAACATTTCATGGTGGTAGTAAAGAGCGGACAGCAAAAAGGAGGAGGAGTAGCAACGATGATTACAGAAAGCAAGGCTGTCTCTCTTAAATTCCATTCAGGCTATCTGCCCCAGGCTGGGTGTAGTACTCACACCCATTATCACAGCAGTATTAAAACCCATAATCCCAAGCTTGATCATGAATTAATCTCAAACTCTAGAAGTCTCCACCCCAGGACTGCATGAAGCTTTGGGGGGACAGCTAGACAGAAACCCTAACACACAACATCACTTAGGCATCAACTAAAGTCATAGTCTGGTTCTCTTATTCTTAGACTGCTCTTGGTTCCTGCTTATATCTGGCTGGAGAGTCAGGCAGACCTTTGAACAGTTTATGCAAAGAATGAGGGGTGCTCTTCCTTGTCCTTTTCTTTGCTGGCATTTCCCCCTTTATTTGCCAGTAGCAATAGTTATCCCACACTCCAACTCCTTGTTCTGCAGATCAGAAAGACTATCTGGATTTCTGCAGCGCCAAGGGTGATAAATTCTCCTTGAGACTCACAGCCATGAAGACTGACGAAATGATACCTTGCCACTATTTTCTTTCAAATGTCAACTCCTCTCCTGAATCTTTGCTCCTGTTCGTTTTCTCATGCTTCACAATGTTTCGAGACATTTTTATTAGGTCCAGAGCTTATCGCTACTTTATTTCAGATCAGTCTGATAGGAAATTTTTGGGGTCACACTAACAATAGAAATTCATTTTATTTTTAAACAAAACTATAATTTGGACTATTTTACTTATTCCATTAGTTTTCCTTTTAACAGAATACGGCTTTATTTTATTGTGCAAAGACATTTTATGACAAGTTTCAATAACTTCTGTCCTTTCAACCTCATAATTTCCTGCAGCTATAGCAAGAAAGATTTTCAAGTTTTCTTTGCTTAGTGAGAATATCATGAGAGTAGAATGTAACCCATTGTTGAAAAGTAACCAGATTCAACTTTCAGTCCAGTAAGACTTTAGTGAATACGGTAACTCAAGAATCAGCTCCTGATAGATCAAAACTTGACTTTTGCCTATAGCACATAATTTTAAAAAAATCAACAGCCATAACAGTGAAGAGGAGACAAGACTAAATGTGTAGATGCAACAGGACACAGCCAATTCAGTTCCGAACCTATGTTTGTTGCATAAGTGTGGTTCCATTTAGAATCTACAAGGTTTTGCAGCCAAGGTCAGAGGGAGCTTATCTCTGAAGCTGAGACTACACCACATAGCGCAGAATGGATCTGAAGAAGCAATTCTCTATAGTAGATGGCTTGGAAATGTGTCCCTGATGAGATTAGAGTTTGCACTTTAATTCAATTAAGAAAACAAAGATGTTCTCAAGAGTTATCAATTGCTCAATTGCATTGTAACAACTCTGAGACAATTGTTATATTATTATAAAATTGGAACAGTGATCTGAATGGTGTCTAAAAGAAGCAAAAGTGAAAACTTTCGAGACTTTAAATGTGCTGCATCAAAGACACTGCAATATATTATCTATTACGGAGTTAGTTATATTTTTTCTACTTCAGTCAAGTTTTATGTGTTGATATGAGGAATAATTTGTTGGGATTTCCATACTTTGGATGAAATACTCTTCTCATTACTGCCCAGATCTCTTGACTCAGTGTACTTTGAGCAGTTTCTTTTCTTTTTGCTTTTCCCCCTTATCCACCGGGCCTTGGATGGAAGACTGATATACTAATTACATGGCAAAGCTGTATTTTCCATTATGAATGAATAAATAACATCTGATGTTGGATGATTTTGGTTTTGGGGATAAAATAGAGGCCCCACACATCACATGAGCTATACCCTCACCTCTAACTTGGTAACATACGTGCCTACTCATGCATTTGAAAGCAAGCAGATTTAGAATCTTCTTTTTTTTTTAGAATAAAGCATCAATATGTAGGTCAGAGTGGCCTTAAATTCGCTACATAGTTCAGGTTGGTGATCTTCTTCAGCCTCCCATGTGCTGGAATTATAGGTGTGTTCTCATCACACCTTGATGATGATTTATTTAAAAATCCCGGATCTCATGATGTGAACATGTCTCCTAAAGTTCATTCGCTGGAAACTTAGCCCCCAAATTTATATATTGATGATATTTGTGGGTAGACCCTTAGGGAGCTAGTAATTAGGGTTAAATGACTTCATGAGGCCGGGGTTCCTGTAATGGGATTACTGGCTTTATAAGAAGAATAAAAAAAGACTGGGACTGGCACTTGTCTGCCCTCTGAACTTGTGACACTTTTACCATGTTATGACACAGTAAGAAGATGTTCGACTTATGCTGGCTCCTTGATCTTAGAATCCCAAAATCTAGAACCACGAGTTCATTAAACCTCTACTCTTTACAAATTACATAACATGACAACAAAAAAACAGACTAAGAGCCAAGAGCACCTAACACAGTGGCTGGAATTAATTAAGAAAAAAATAGAGCTTAAAACTACAGTGTTATCTATCCCCATTTCTGACCACCATCTCCATGAGGCTCTTGCCTCTGTGAGAACAGACAAATAATGACTAAGACATGATTTTTTTCCTCAAGGGACTTGGAATTCAGTAGATGTTTTAAGGCAAGCCCAAGGAATTATAAGTTAATAAGAATCAGAGACTGAAAGTGATGGTTACATGGAATTGAAGCACCCTTGGTCCCTCAAAGTCCACTGGCTAACCCAAATTGACAAGCACAGCTCATTAAACTTCTCACAGAGTCAGTGCCTACACCTACATATTTCTGTTCTGCAGAGAGAAGTGCTTGACAATGGCGACTGCTTCAGTTTCAATGACTTCTGCCATTTTGTTTTCTAAACAATGCACAAAACATGATTTTCAAGCATTTCTGATGGCTTACCTTAAGGTATGGGCAGAGTCTCACAAAGAACCCCAGGATTCACCATCCTCTTGTCATTGTTCTCAGTCTATGTGCTCCAAACCTGACAGAAGATGTGGTTATCTTGCTCTAATTACCACAAAAGAGTGCCTGAGGATGTTATCTGCAGGAAGAGGCTGACAGGCTCCTCAGTTCACAAATGTAGCCTGAAGGTCTTGGACAGACAGAACTGGTGTGCTATAAACAAAAATCCCTTTGGAAAGACGAAGGAAGGCCTTCTGGTTTCTCACAGACCCAGACATGTCTCAGGTATCTGCATTCTTGTGGGCTTTGTTCAGAGCAAGAGTATTCTTTTACTTCTCCACATTCAGTACAAATAATTAGAAATCAAGATTTTCCTTGTTTTTTTTTGTTTTTGTTTTTTTGTTTTTGTTTTTGTTTTTTTTTTTTAAAGAGCATTCCACTGTAACCTATTTTAATTTTGAATGTGGCTATAAGGAAAGTTCTTACTTTTTGATACCAAAGTTTTGGTGACAAGGAGTCAAGTTAGTTAGATTTGACTACTGTCCATGAAATGATATTTTGAGATGAATCATGGGGCCCTTATCCTAGAAATGTATACAAAATGGGCTATGGGTAAAGATATGCCTTCTGTGAAATTTCACTGCTACTGTGGCAAATTACCAGAAACATTATGGTTTAAAATAATGCAAACTTATTATTTTATGGCTCTGAAGTCAGAAGTCTAAAATAGGCCTTAGAAAGCTAAGATCAAGTTTTTGTCAAGGCTGGTTTCTTTGTCAAGGCCCTAGAGGAGAATGTTGGTCCTGTGTTTCACAGCTTCCAGAAGCTTCCCATGTTTTTGTCTCTTAAGTCCCTTCCATCTGCTAAAACAGAAATGGCTATTTATCATATCATATAATGTCTACACTTGTTTTGGTTCCCTCTCACTCATTTAAGGACATTTGTGATTACATTGGATCTAAGTGGTTGGTACAGGAAAATCTCTCTATATTATGGCGAGGTGATTAGCAACCTTGGTTCCATCCATAACATGAACTCCCTTTTGCCACACAATACAATATATTCTCAGGCTTGGAGGATCAGAGCATGGACATCAGGGGAAAACCATGTGTATCACCTGCATCTTTCTGAGGAAAGGGTTACTACCTGTCAACAGATTCTAGAACAGGAATTTGAGAACCACTAGACTGAATAATAAAACATTCTGTGAAGTCCTAACACAGCTTGACTCCGGGAATGTTGCTGACCTGCCTTATTCTCTAGGGCAAACTATAAGGTCAATCACTTGGGCCTCAGCTTTGATCAGGACTGTGCAAACAGAAGGCAAGAAGATGTGGTTCTGGAAAATTAGGCCTTCGCTTACAAAAGCAGATTTGCTCTCTTCTTATTTATTTCTTTTCAGCTTACAGAACAGCACTCCTTCATTTCTTGATCTGAGAATTTTTCTACATTATTGAGAATTATTGCAGATCTCAAAGAAATTTTATTATGAGTTGTGTCTCTTGATATTTACCATGATAGAAGTGAAAATACATATTTTCTGAAACAATTATGAATATGTTAAAAAATAAAACAATTCAGCCTGCTGTGGTGATGCACATCTGTGATCCCAGCATGTTGCAACCTGGAGACAGGAGAAGAGGAGCATCACAAGTGCGAATTCAACCTGGGCAACTCTGTGACTTAGCAATACTCTGTCTCAAAATAAAAGTAAAATAAGGGCTGGGATGTAGCCCAGGGGAAAGGCATTGGGTTCAGTCTCCCTACTGCAAGTCGTCATCACCATCATTATCATCATCATCATCATCATCATCATCATCATCATCATCATCATCATCATCATCCCTCTATATTTTACCACACTAATAAAATATAACTGCATTTTCAAAAGGCGGTGACAGAACTGCCACTGCTTTAGATTTTTGCAAATTTATCTCCTGTCTCAGTTAATAGAAGACTGCTGAATTCTCATATCTGCTTTCCCATTAGATTCCTAGGAACTCACATACCCAGAGAGAATGGCAATGAAAGGGCAACCAACATCTTCAGATTGCTGTGACAGTAGCATTAACATCCTACCACCCACCCACAATGGGTCCTCAGGACTCCACGAGGTCCTTTGATCACACTCTGGGAACTACACTCCAATATGTTGCTCAGCAGGGAGTAAGCACTATCCTATGGGAAACCTGGTGAAAGGACAAATGCACACGAGAGACGACGCTTGGGCAGGAGTCAGAGAAAAACAATCTGAAGAGCAGCTCTATGCCATGATCCAGTCATGCCACAGTAACTGAAGTTGTTTCCTAAAACTGTAAGAAGCAGGAGCACTTTCTGGAGCCTAACCTCTGGTACGTTGTCAGGCAAACTGCTCTGTCCTTTCTTACCCATAAGTTCCTTCTACCTAGGTCTAGACTACTTTTATAGCCTTCATTCTGTTTTGTGGGTTTTCAAACCTGAAGAGATTTCAGCATAGCTATTAGCCAGTGAACTAAGAACAAAAGTCACATTTCCTTTTTAAGTCCTTTTTTTTAAAAAATAAGTAAAATAGGTAGAGTGCTTTATGTATTAAAAGTACAAAGCCAAAGCACTGATAAGTATTCCCTTTGAAAACGTCTTAGAGTTGCCTGTCAATTACATTAAGATTAACTTCAATTTTTTTTTTACTTTGTGCCATCTCAAATATTAGACACCACTGGGAATGAGTCAAAACTAGAACAAGTCATAGTATTTCATGTAGAAAATGAATTGCAGGATCGCCGTTGCTTAGGGAAGCTCAAGAAGAACGATGCTCAGTGGGATAGTTTTGCCCCTGGAGCGCCTTTGATACTTCCTGGAGCCATTTCTGATTGTCATAACTAAGGATGGATGAGCTAGTGTCATGTAGTAGAGAGGCCAGGGATGGGATGAATCATCCCACAGGGCAGAGTACAGTCCCCACGACCAAAAGGATCTGGCCTCAAATGTAAATGGTGACACTGTCAAGTACCCCTGCTATGAAGAATAACTCTATGTTTAATTTTCATCATAGATTATTGGCATTTTTTAATGGGACATATATTCTGTTTTCTTAAATACAAACTTAATTACTCTTCCATTAATTGTATGTTCTGAAGAGTTTATATGGCTCTAATGTGATTACTTTATAAGTTTATATGATATAAGTTGTGCATTTAAAATGATGCAATTGCCGGTCGTGGTGGCGCATGCCTGTAATCCCAGCACTCGGGAGGCTGAGGCAGGAGGATCGGTGTGAGTTCGAGACCAGCCTGGGCTACAAAAGTGAGCTCAAGGCCAGCCTTAACTGCATAGTGAGACCCTGTCTCAAAAAGACAAAAAAAATAAATAAAATAAAATAAAATAAAATGATGCAATTATGTGTTACTTGAAAATAGCATCTCAAAGTTATCTGGAAAGCAATCCATTAATCTAGCTATAAAAGGTAAACCAAATGGGGTTTACTGTTGTTGTTTCATGAATTACCAGGGACTTTAGATGTCTAGTATATAGTATAGTCCTCCAGAAGAGATATATAATGCATGGCATTTAGTGACCAGGGGCTTTGTGAAGGTAATGGGGCCAGAATGCTGGTCCTCCTGTATACCAGGCAAGCATGTGACCAAAGGGCTACATTCCCGGTACACCACATCCTTTCTCTAGGAAGCCATTTGAGTAGAAGTATTTTGAATAACATACTTGGAGAAAATTTTTGAAACAAGCTGTTATTATAGGACTTTATATGTTAGGCAAATACCCAATGAATCATCTTTTACAGTTGTCTGGAATTTAGAAAATACTTGCTGTAAAGGAAAGAAATCATTCAGCTGTGTTACGCCTCTCCATTATATTTCTTCTTTTGGGTTCTTACACTAGGGAGACTACATGATATTTATACATGTAGGTCTGCTTTATTTCACTTAGGAGTATGTATTCAAGATACATCCACTTACATATGAAGTCTTCTAGTTTATCATTATTTATAGCTGAGTAATATTCCATTGTATATTAATATCACGTCTTTTTCAACCATTTTTCAGATGATGAGCGTTTTGGTTGTTTCCAAGATTTGGCTATTACAAATTGGGCTGCTATAAACATAGCTGCACAAATATCACTATGGCATGATGTTTTTAGTTTTTCTGGGAAAATTTCTAGTAGAGGTATAGCTGGATTGAATGGGATTTCCAGTCCTAGGTTTTTAAGGAGTCTTCACATTGCTCTCCATAATGGTTGCACCAGTTCTACAAAGCACAGTACATGGTTTCAAAGTAAACCCTGAGGGGATTTCACTGACCTTGGGAGATGCAAAAGTTCCATGTTTTGTCATACAGGTCTTGATTTAACTTGCCCTTAACCACCCAGCAGAAAAGTTTAACCATGAGGCATAAAACGTAAAGCTAGATTAGTATACTGAACTGTAAAATGCTTAAATCAACAGCTTCCAACATTGCCAATTTTCCAATAACCCACTGCAATTATGGAATGTTGGATTATGTACACAACTACTTTCTATTAGTTCAATGAGAAGAAATTTTTTTTACCATTAATGATTAGAAAAATTATCATGTCTACACCCTGTGCTCTGCATGACTACTAGAAGGACAGCAATATGCATTATGTCAAATACTGAAATGGACTACTAATGTGTTTTGAAATTGTCACATTGTTATTTCTTATTAAATACAATAAAAAATCAAAAAAGAAAGGAAATAAATCAAAATACTATTAGTTTGTACCAACATTCACCTCATAATATGAAATGTTCTTTCTGAAGTCAACCAAGGCTGTGGTGACTTCATGCTTAAAAGATCATAGATTGGGGCTGGGGAGATAGCTCCGAGGCACAAGTGCCTGCTGGGCAAGTGCAAGGTCGTGAGTTCGAACCCTGGTCCCACCACAAAAAAAAAAAAAAAAAAAAAAAAA
>PVJA010034704.1:0-11246 GCA_004027025.1 Myocastor coypus | reverse complement strand
GTTAATCAAGATAGAAAGCCTGAAATGACTCGCAGGAGGAAGAAGAAACAAGCAAGGAAGGAGAAAGGAAACTTGACGGCTTGTTTAGCTCCTGTTAAGTTACTGTCACGTTGCAGGTCATATAAAGGAACACTGGGCAGAAAAATTACAGGCCATACTTTGCTTAGAGTGCCAAATGTTTCATTTTTTTTAAAAAAAATTGCTTCCATAGAAACACTTATCTGCCAATACCATATTATGTTTTAGATGCAAGTTAATAAGGATTTCCTTGTGATCATTTGTGTAGCTCTCATTTAATTATTTCACAGGCATGCTTGGCTGAAGAGTGAATCATTTTTAGTGGAAAAAAAGAGCTCAGTACTTTAATAAATTAAGGTCAGTCTTAACTACTGGGTAGAAAATCTTGACATGAAAGATTCGTTTTGGAAACAAATTTCTTAGAGACCTTTAAACAAAAATAACACTTTTATTTACAGAGATAATATTTCTATGTTTTGTATAGTGATTCTAGGTGTGTGTGTGAAGGTATATCTGTTTTGTTTGTAAAGTTTAGAGAGAGCAGAGCCGTCTCTTGTCAGAGGGATTGAGAGTTGGATGCTGCTCTTCTCTTTTCTCACAGTCTGAGGAAAGGAAAGGGCAGGGACCTTAATCTGCACATGCCCTAGGCCACAGCTCTACTATTTCCTCCTGCAGTCAGTTCACCCAGAGGCAACCCTGGGGAAATCACATGGACCCACGTGAAATAACAGTGGGAAAGTGTTGGGCCAACTACCAAGTGCTATTCAATTTTAAAATGTTATCCAGTACAGAGGTGGAAATCAACAGTACATTCCAAATCTTCAGAGAGTAGTCAAAGTTACTTAAATATACTCAGTGTATGGTTCATTCTATATTTGAAGTTTTTTCTTTTTCTTGTGTGTGTGTGTGTGTGTGTGTGTGTGTGTGTGTGTGTGTGTGCGCGCGCGCTTGCGCACGCGTGCATGTATGTTCTGGGAACTGAACCCAGGGCTTTCAGACAAAGTTACATCGCTAGCCATTTTTATTTCTTTTGAGGCAGGCTCTCACATAGTCTCTAAGTCACTCAATCTGAGCTGGAACTCGCAACCTACCTGCTTCATTGAAATCTTAAAAGATACCTTCTGACTGGAACCTAAGGTACAGGGTACAGCTTCTGATGGGAACTTGAGCCATCTCCAAAGGAGAACAAGATCAGAAAGCCACATAAGACATGATGGATTTAGATTAAGAAATGGTGTGAAGGTGAAAGATTATTTTATGCTACTTAATAGGTGGAATTCTTTTGATTGCAAACACAGAAAATATTAGTCACAAATGTCTTAGATATTTGATAATTAGCTGCAATTTTATCAACCATGAAATTATAAAATGTGCTTTTACCTTACAGACAAATCATATTGGATAGTCTGAGTCACAGAGTAGGAATCAAGACATTCCATACTTTCCATGCTAATTTGTAATTGTAGATCAGTCTTATAAATTATGAAAGTAAAATATGCTTTTAGAGAAAATTTCTAATAGTAGTGGAAGAGGAAAAAGTGGGAAATAAAGGTCTAATCCCAGTTTTACAAACCTGATGTTCATTTCCCTGAAGATGTGATTTTATTTTTTAGTGGATCTTTACATGAACATTTTATGGTATGTAAGATCCATTTATTTATCACTTAAGCGACATTTAAAATGACATTCAATGGGAGGAGCTGGGGAGATAGCTCTGTGGCAAAAGTGCCTGCTGGGCAAGTGCAAGGTCGTGAGTTCGAACACCCAATCACGAAAAAAAAAAAAATCACATTCAGTGGGATTTTATGCAGAATTCAAAAAGAGGAAGAGGGAGCTGGGGTGCAGATTAGAGGTAGAGAACTTGCCTAGTGTGCATGAAGATCTGATGTCAGTCCCTAGAATGCAAGAAATTTAGCCTTTGGTTAGCTGTACATAATTGCAAATATTTTCTCAGTTGGCACCTTAAATTTGCTATGGTATTTGCATCTTAATCTATTTATATTTTGAAACAATTATTGTTAATTGAAATAGTTACTGTCAGCTTAAGGTTTATAAAGCATGACGAGTCTCTTAGATGCTATGCAATGGAAAACTAATTGAACTACAGAACTAAAAGTTAAAAGACTTTGGAATGCAAGGGATTCCTTAGGGAACACAGGACTTCTTCTGTATGTGCTTGTCATTCTGCTTGCTATATGCTAATGTGGTTATCTTAAACTTTTCCTACTGGTAATATATTTGTGCCAAACAAAATGAGTTGTGTGTGTAGATTCAAGGTAATTTTTCTTCAAGGGCACTGAACCCCGATTCTCTGTGGGCAGCAACCAAGCGTCCTGCTTCACCAATGGTTCTCATTATTAGATTTTTTTTTCAAAGAAAATGAACTTTACTATAAAGTTGGTAATTTCTTAAGTATATATAATTTGGTTGCTCTGGACCTAGGCAAATTTATATAGTTTTTATTAAAAGCAGATTACCTAGGAAACAACCCTAAAAAAACAAATCAAAACAAAAACAAAACAAAACAAAAAACTCTGTTCATTCAGAATGCATACAGGGAAGGTGCAACATCCTTTGGATAGTTGCTTTAGAATTAGCCTTGAACTGTCTTCTTGACCATTATCCTGTACAGTCACTCATCAGGATCTGGGGTGAACAACCCTAGCAAAAGAAACTCCGCTAAGACCCACAGTGGGCTTGGCCTTCTATTCTAGTCCCCTTTTCCTCCAAATCCCTGGGTTGCCTTCACATACTGAACTGTAATGCCATGTAAGTGTCACCCCACCTCTTGACTTTTCCGTTCCTCTTCCTAGTTCATCATTGGCTCTGTTGCATTGCAATTATTTTCTTGTATATTCGTGCCATTTGTGAAATAGAAACCTCATTAGTGAAGCATACACTAGATTATTCATCACATAATCATTACCAAGAGATTAAGGGATGAGTGAATGTGTAGGCTGATTTAAAATTTACTCTTTTCCTATCAAGTTTCCACAATTTTAGCATGTACACTGAACTGACAAGGGCCAGATTAACACGAAGGTAAGGAGTATACAAAGTTATTATTTGGCGAAGCGTGGGGACCCCATAATTTCAGTATGATATTCAAAGAAGGTCAAAATGGGCGATCTTATACAGAGCTAAGCTGTTATGGCTTTTCTCTAGATTCCCTCAAAGCCTCATATACTCATACCTGGGGCTCTGAGGAATAACTGGGTCACAGATATGTGTGAGTGGATCACAAAATTATGATGTTGGTTACCGCACTGATCAGTTTACAATAGTTCTGGATGTGGATGATGGATTCACTAGAGAGAGAACATCCATCTTGGGTGTGAGTTGCACCAACCAATAGGTGCCATCCAGAAGCCTGCGTGTGAGCAAAAAGGAAAGAAAAAAGAAGTAGGTCTGCTTGCTCTCCGCCACTCTATGAATTATTTTTCCTTTGTCATGTACCCCTGCTATGCCACCTTACCTTGGAGCCAGATGACTGTGGACTAAAATCTCTAAAAACTGTGAGCTAAAATAAACCTTTCCTTCCTTAACTTGGACATGTAACACATTTTGTCCTAGCAATGACAAACTACCTGGGCAATTGTTAAGGTTTGCACCTAGATGTCTCCTCAAAGCTTCATGTGGTCATAGGTGGCGATTTTGCAATGTGGCTGCTTGTCAGGTGCACAAATGTAGAGATGGCTATGATACTGGGGACAGGCTGGTGCACTGGTTGGCTAGCATCACTCTGGGCATGGGTAAGAGGAAGATCTACCTTTGATGCAAGTGGTGCCAACCATTAGGCTTGTCGCCTGAGTGGAATAAGGGAAAAAGGAGAGGCCCAGTGCTTCCTACTTAGTGCCTCTTGCCCACTCTGACATGCACTGCTTCTCCTCCATAATGACCCTCTACCATGCCACTCTGCCTTGCAGTGAGCCATCTATGGATTAAAACCTATAAAAACTGTGAGCCAAAAATAAACTTTTCCCGTTAACTTGTAGGTATCAGGTACTTTGTCTCAGCAATGAGAGAAGTAACTGAGACAGACCAATATGAACACGGAGCCTTGCACTATGAGAAAGAAGACAGAGGCTATGGAGATTGGGAGATGTTACACAGTCAACACAATTTGTTTTATTATGAAAGTAAAGTCATTCAGGCAACAGCCAATCATGGTAATCTTTGTCTGAGCCAGGTATCAAACCCCACTCTTTTCTGGTGGAAGGATCCTTCCCAGGAAGAAGGGGTTATCAGAAAGATACACTTCTTTACATTAGCTGGCTGTTTACGTCACTAAGGTAAACTTCCTTTAGAGGTAGAAATTTCATACAATAGGTCATCCTTTTAGAATTAATACTAGACCTGCAGAAATCCGTTGTTTCTTTCAATATCTATCTTGAAACATGTCAAAGAAATGCATTTTGGGGCCCCACAAGTGTATAAATGGGTGCTTACAGAGAGCTAGGTTTTTTATATTTTATTTCCTTAGAATATTGATTCCACACCTAAGAAGTATAAGAAAGGGACACTGATATTTCACTGTAAGTAAAACTCTTATTTTAAAACCAAATAGCTTAGGGAAAACTAGAAGTAGAAGGAGGATTTTAAGAAACTAAATATTGTGCTAGTCTGTTGCCTCGAAGACCGAGGTAGCAGAGGTCCTCCTTTCACCTCAGAGACCCCAAACCGGAAGACAACAGTTGTCATTCACAATAATAACTCAGACAATGGAAATCACCAGCACTTCGGAAATGTGTCTATGCCTGACAGAAACCAGCTGAGAGAAGACAATTTAATGGAGAAAGAATAAGGTGTTTCCTTCTTATACTAGGAAAAGAAGTAAACATGTAACAGCTTATGAGTCTTTGTGGAAAGATTATACTGCAATTGAACAGAGGAAGGCAGCACCGATTTTTCTTTCACCAGTGAACTCTGGGTTACAGCCAGGCTTACAATAATGCATCCCCCTAGTGCAAGTGAGAGCAAAAGGGCAGTGTTCTCATCGCCAAGAGTTGAGTTCTGAGGGTCAGTATGGCACATGATCTTGGGGAAACAAAATTGCGTGCAACTTTTCAAATGTTCTTCAAACATTCCTCCACCAAAATCACTCCTCAGAGAGTCGTATGGTACTTCCTAAATCTAAAGGACTCCGGGCGGTTAATACAGTCTGCTATATATAAAAAAAAAAAAAAAATGCTCGCATTCATCTTTAAGAGAACGGTAGAATAAAGATTTCTGACAAATACTTTTTCATGACATTATTTCATTTCCTTCAAGTTTTAAAAATTTTAGATAGCTAATGTTAGGGTTCTTTGTTATATATTTTCTTTCATTCCATGGGAAATACGTTGCTTTTGCTTTCATTTCATTTCTGTTAGCTTGATGAAAGTAATCACCCAATAGAAAATCCAAGTATTGCTTATGATGCCACGCAGTAAACTTTTTGTTATAAAACGCAGGGATATTAATATTGAGGGCTCAAGAGGCAGGCATAGTTGTAAGATCAGAAATGATGTATAAAAATTAAAATGCATGGTGTCAAGAATTTAAAAATTATTTGGAAGACAGGAGCTTTTTCTAGGTTTGCTGCAGGATTGGCACGACCTAGGACAAAAACTGGTATTTGAGCAGTATCTTTTTTTTTCTGAACCGGAAACTGAACTCAGGACTTTGCACTTGCGAGGCAGGCACTTGTGCCACTGAGCTATCTCCCCAGCAGAATCACGAAGAGGGAAATTTCTCTGTTTTTCCTGCATTATATTTTTCTGCATTATATTACTCAATGGCCCATTCATTATATCCATATTACCCATAGTTGCTCACTTTTCAGTTCTGTATTGGATACAATCATTCTTTGTGGGACCTTGGGCCACACATTCAGAGCCCTAGTCTCCAGTCTCTACCTTTCAGGTGTTCAGGAGCTCTTCTTGCTCTTTTTATATCTCCTATATTCCAAAGTGTTTTTTGCACACAGTTTTCCTCCTAATCAATGCAACACATTATTTACTCTAATTGCTCTGCTCCCTGCCTGGGTATGATTAATATGATAAAGAAAATTCTGTCTCACAGTTGAAGGGTTGAAGTGTTAGATCATCATTTTAATAAGCTTCTCATTTTAAGTTTGTAGAAAAGTTGAAATGATAGCACAAACAGTTCCCACTTTAGGGCAGCTCCAACTCCCACTCAGGTGCCTCCATTTTTAAGGTCTGAGTACATTTGTTACAACGGAGAAATCAACATTATCACATTACTACCAATGACTCTCCATACTCCACTTGGATTTCACCAGTTTTTCTATTAATGTCCTTGTTCTGTTCCAGGATACATTGCATGCACCTATTACATTTCATTGTCATATGTATATAGTCTTCATTGGTCGATAATGGATTATATTGTCTTCATGTTTCCTTATTCTTCATGACCTTGACAGTTTTGAGGACTAGTGGTATGATATTTGATAGAATGTCTCTCAAACTGGACTGGCCTGACTTTTGCATCATGATAGGTAATGGAATTTGTGAAGACTATCACAGAAGTGATTTTTTTTTCTCATTATATGAGGCCAGCATGACTTGTCACCAGTGACATTAAGCTTGAGCACCTGGATAAGATAACCCTTGCCAATTTCTCTGCTGTAAAGCAGCCCAACCAGCTTTACATACTCTTTGGAAGCTAAGAACAGTTTACACTTAAGACCGGGAGGCAGTTCAGTTTCACCTCCAGGAGAGGAGTGCTATCTACAGAAATTGTTTGGAATTCTTCTGTAAGGAGGATAAGCTCTCCCATTGATTTATTAAATCATTTATTTATGCCACTACAGAGTCTTGTGTATTTGGCTTTTACATCGGGTTATAATCGAGTACTATATTACCATTTTGCACCTCCAAGTTTCCAGGTTTGGCCTCTGGGAACTCGCTACAGTCAGCTCTTGTATCCCTATGACATATTATTCCATTTTTTCCCAGCATTCCCTTGTTTTGTGGTACTCCAAGATGCTACAGGCTTATCTTATATCGTTTGTCTGCCAGCCAATCAAATAGCCTTTCATTCAAAGTGATTGGTTTCCTTTAGACTGGGGAATCATTTAATCCCTTCAGCTCCATAGAGGACTTAATAGGAGCCAGGTACCTTAACCTGTAAGTTGATCCTGAGGTATGTTAGGGCTGGGGCCAACAGAACAACTAACAATGTGAAATACATCAAAAGTCATAAAAATTCACAGCTGACAGGTTGTGTGAGACACTTCCTTAATGTTGAGGACATGAACGTAACACAGGATCCAAAATGATATCAGGCTTATACCATCTGAACACTAAGGACCACACAGAAAACTGCTGTTTTCAATCCCTCATTGAAATCTGAAGGTGTTCATAAGATGATCAGACACTTGCTATTTTCAATCCTTCGTTTACATATTGCACAACTAATCAAAGATACTGTTTCTGGGGCGCGGCAGGATGGCTCAGTGGTCTAAAGCTCCTGCTTAGGAAAGCTTAGGCAGCTTCAGGGACCGCAGTTCAATCCCAGGCACCACATGCTGCGCCAGCCCTGCCCTTAGGGCAGGTTGAGCCGGCCATAATAATAAATAAACAAAAGTTCTGAAACAAGAAAAAAAAAATAAAATAAAATTAAATTAAATTTAAAAAGTAAGGGAAAAAAAGATACTGTTTCTGATCCTTCATTTTACATCTGGTGAGAAACTAAGATATATTTTTGATAGGACAGTTTGAATATGGTTTTAATCCAAGTAAGTTTCTGATAGGACAAATATCCCAATGCCTTATTTGCATGAGGGGTAACTCAACCCAAGTATTTTGGATGAAAAGATCCCTTCTCCCTCTCCTTGGGGCTACTGTGAACCTTTTCACTGGTTTGCTCTTGCCCTGTAAAGCATACCATTTTTCTACCTTTAATAAATGTACACCTTTGTTTCCTTTTCTGTGTGTTTCTTCCAGTTCTTTGTTCACAACACTAAAAACCTGGAAAGCAGCATGAGAGAACCCACCATCTGGTAAAAATTCCATTTACTGATTCTAATTGCAATGATTTATTGAGCATAAAACTCACTTATTATACTCTGTAAGTATCTGTTATTAGGATTAAATATTAGACTGTAAAACTGTAGGTTCTGAGATCAGAGTCAGTTGGAGGGTAAATTCTGTGCTGCTATGGCCGAAATCTTCAAAAGTAAGTAATCTTATGTAATAACAAATAACTGAAGAATTTCTTTTTGCCAGATGTGATCAATTCTATCAGCTCCAATGTATCATTTGTAATTATTTTACCATGAAATAGAAATCTGAGCTCTTACATATTGAAAACCATCTTCCAATTAGTCTCTGATGCAAATTTTATATCAGCACATGGATCTAAATCTGGAAAATAAATCTTATGAAGAATGCTGGGGGCTGAATATTTGTGTTACACCAAGATCCGCATGTTGAAGGAAAATCCTAATGATGATAGCATTTGGAATTGCTTCAGAAAAATGACAGGAATGATAGGATGAATTTGTTTGAAGCATGGGGAAATACTTCTGTAAGAATTAATGGCAGTTCCTATTTTCCTGTTATAACTTTTTATAAAAAATTATCAGTCCCTGTGTTTTTATTTTTTATTTGTTTTTAATCACTCTATTTTTAGATCAACCTTTTGTTACTGATATTGTCCCTGATGAGAAACGCCTAACACTCTAGGTTTCACCTACAGAGGATTTTTTTTTTTTTACTTTATGGTATCCAAAGAGGAAACAGACTAAAATTTTTGCCTCTGTGCAAACAACACTCCTGAGAGATTTTAGCCAAACCTGTTCTGACTTTCTGCAGCAAGGGGAGTTCACAGAGTATGCATTTCTATGAGATTTTCATCTGTTTCCTCTGTTTTATTCCACTTTTTCTTCAACTAACACCATTTAAGAAGAATGGGAGGACTAATCATCACACTTCATACTTGTTCTGTGAATCATTTTCCTTCCCAAGGATCAAAAATTGCTTCACATTGAGTTTCTTGGAGAGGGGATGGGCAGATAGCTCCATGGCACAAGTGCCTACCTGACAAGTGCAAGTTCGTGAGTTCGAACCCCAATACCACAAAACAACAACAAAGAAAACACTTTAGGTTGGGTTCCTCAGAGATCGTGAAGAAGTCCCTAAGCTAGATAGACTGCCAATATATTCTTAGTTGTTGGGATGAGGAAAATGGAGACCACATATAATAGGTCTAATATTCTATATGCATCATCTGAGGATAGGATCTGGACTGTCACCAGAATCCTTAAAAGGGCTTTGGGACACAAACAAATAGCTCCTGATACTTTTTATTAACTTTTGGAGCCAAGATATATTGTGTGCCTGTTAATATGTGATATTTTATTTGCTTTCTTAATTAAGATTATTGGTACAACTTATACATGATGATCACATTCATCATAGGTAATCTCAATCTGCATATGATATATCTCAATTTCTCTATTTTTCCCATATTCTTCCCCTCTCCTCAAGCCCTCTTCTCCTCCTTATTCACAAAGCTTTGTTTTCATTTTATCCCTTTTTTCCTACTTCTCCCATTCCCTTTTCCTTTTGAATAATTTTTTTCTATTTCCCAATAACTATTATATAATTTTCTTCTTTACACTTTTACCTTTTCACATCAGAGAGGAAATGTAATAGTTACACACTTGTGTCCAATTTATTTCACTTAAGAGTAAGGTTTCAAGCTACAGATGTCTCAAGTTTATGGTTTATCTTTTTATGACTAACTAATATTCCATTAAAAAGTACACCATTTTTATCCATTCATCAGTTGATGGGGATTTGGGTATTTGCAAGATTTAGCTATTTCAAACTGTGCTGCTATAAACCAGTACCAAAACGGGAATCTGAAATGATCAGACACATCAGAAGTGTTATAGCCTGACATAACTAACTCCATTTTAGGTCACCTCCGCCATGTTATTGTTCTACATGCGCCGAACTAAGCTAAGTTTCAGTTTCCATCATCATTGTTTCCATGAGGTTCTGGTTCTACTTTGTGATGTCAATCATATGAGCATAAGTTCCAGTTTCCATGGATACTGTGTCCATAAGTTTCTGTCTCCCCATTGTGATGCCAATCACACGTCGACTCCCTTGCGTTTAGTACAGCCCAACAGCCTGTTTGGTCCAATAAAGTTACAAGTTATCACACCCCCTTGTTAATTTCACTAATCGAGGAAAAGGTCAATTGTATAATGATAGCTGTTGGCTTCTGTAGTACCGCTTGCTTCAGTATAACGTGTATCCTCCAATCAGATTTTAGATCCTCATGCCCCTTGTTCTGTAAACCCACCAATCAAAAAGATTTTTTACCCTATGAATGACTGCAATTGACTTCTGTATCACTGCTTGCTTCTATATAATCCCTACACATCACCCCCTTGGTGCGCCTCTCTGTGCACTTGCACTGAGACCGCTGCTGGGTACCAGCTAAAATAAAGCGCTCTTTTTCTTTTTGGGTGTCTGCCTCGGTTGTGTCATTCTTACAGTACAACAAGAAGTATAAATGTCAAATAAATACATGAAAAAGTAATTCAGTATCATTGGTCATTTGAAGGATGCAAACAAAACAACACTGAGATTCCATCTCACCCCAGAAATAATGACTATCCTCAAGAAATCAACCAGGGCAAGTGCAAGGTCCTGAGTTTGATTTCCGGTACCATAAACAAAAATCAACCAATAACAAATGCTGACAGAGCTGTGTGGAAAAAGGAATCCTACTATTCTTATTTGGAGTGTACATTGGTGAAACCACTGTAGAAATTAATATGTGATATTGTAATTTGTGCCTTATACATCTAAGCATTTTTCGCCCTCTATGAAGCAATTTTTGCCTTTTTATGGGTGATATGTGCCACCACAGAGAATGGATGGCTTATACTATGAAACTAAATCCCTTCATCTGGCCTTGTCTGCCTCCAGTTTCTGCCCATTCCTCCTCCAATCTTACCCCAGAACTCAGTTCATCAGGGACATCTCCCAACATCCTGGCATCAATTTCAACGACACAACTAGATCTTTGACCAAGTCAGTAACCCTATGAAGTTAGGATCAAGCCCCCACTATTACTTGAAATATCTGCAGGTATTTCTCAGTAGCATTTTCATAATGTCATCATCTTTAGCCTGGTTGGAACTCTCTTCTTCAATGACACAGTTCAAGCGAATCTATGTGAGAAGGGTGATATAAAAGTTTAGG
>PVJA010034703.1:0-22332 GCA_004027025.1 Myocastor coypus | reverse complement strand
CCCACTGCAATTGCAGAACATTTGACTGTGTATGTATCTGCTTCCTCTTAGTCTAAAGAGAAGTATGTTCTTTTCCTTTTTTTTTTTTTCCTAAGCAACATCAATAGGGAGGTGGGTCATGCCCACACACTGTACTCTGTAGAACGATTGTGAGGACAATATGCAATATGTCAACTTTCAAAAAAAAGAAAGGGGAAAAGAAAAAAAACTCGTAATTTTGATTTAAAAGTGAAAAAAAAAAAGAAAAAAAAATGATGAAACAAAGAACATCATAATACAGGTACCTAACATTACCTGAGCACTGGTGATCATCTGAGATGAAAGTACTTTATTTCATTCAGTCTTCAGAACTATGATTTACCTCTTGTAATTCACCCAGTGATAAGACATGGTAGCCAATTGTGAGACCCTAAGTACATTTCCAAGGTCATAAGGCTACAATGTGGAGAACCTGGGTTGGATTCCACAATTGGCTGATTAAAAGACTTCGGCATAAAAAAAGAAAGGGCAGCACATTTTGAACTCAACTCCATAGCTTTGCTTTCTAAGTGCTCCCAAGGCAACATGTGACAAGGATGGTACTCCATTTCTGTATTGTCATGGCTGAGGTCTCTAATGTCCCCCAGAACTCTCATGTGAAAGGAAGGCGATCGGGTCGTGGCAGTGCTGTGCTTCTCTGCTGGTTCTCCCATGGATGAGCTCTGGACTTAACATGCTATGCGGGAAGTGGAGCTGGGGTGGGGTGGGCACCAGGACCATGGCATGGAACGGTGCCCCCAGCTCTTGCCTTCTCTCTGTTTCCTGCAACTGGGCATGTGTGCTGTGTTCCTCCACCAGGTCTTTCCACCTTCATGCCATATCTGCCTGGAGGCCAGCTGCCCACTGAAGTCCTGTAAGTCGCTGAACCAATTGAGCCCCCACTTCAGGTTGTGGGTGTCAGGGGCTTTGCCCTAGTGCTGGGAAGGTGAGCCATACAGGTGTGGCTGCAGACTACGTGCTAAGCTTGGTTAGGGTCGGGCAATAAAAAGGGTTGAGTAAGATTTTCTGTCTCCATCACAAGAAGATTCTTGGCCACTTCCATGCTTTACCTTGTGTTTCTGGTGTCAATCTACAATGGGTCCCAGAAGTTATATGTCTTCCGAGGCAGAGCCAGGTCAGAAGAGGTGCTCGCTGGGGTGTGACCTGGGAAGGTATGCTGTGGTCCCCGGATCCTCTCTTCTCTCCTCGCTGCTTGGCTGCCACGGGGAGAGCAGCATTCATCAGCCATGCCTGTCCCCTGTGCCTTTTCTCTCTCAGAGCCACAGCTGCCCACAGATTGACCCCGCTGCCAATGTGAATTGAAATCAACCTTCGTCCTTTAAATTGTTGGTGACGGCTATTTTATCCCAGCAGTCAGAAAGTGACTGATATGTGTTTAGAGGGGCTAGAAGTCAGAACGGAATACTTCCTGGTTTTCCAGCAAGGTTTCAACACTAGGAACTACCACTGAGGGTCCATTCACATGAATACCAGAAGCAGGAAGTTAAATTGTGGCCCCTCGACTCCACCAGCAACCAGTGGACTCGTGGGCCTCAGCAGGCAGTTACAGCTTCTAACGTTCTTCTGGCTGTTGCATGAATTGGTCCTAGGGGTAACAGACAGAAAGCCAAATCAGGAATAGATTGTTATCTTCCTGGGGGAGACAAAATTCAACCCACCTAAGACCAAATAACAGTAAGTTATACAAGACAGAAATTGATTCTTTTTTCCTGCAGTCTAGCAATACGAGCAACACCAGTTCACTCTTCAGTGATGCCCTCGGGGAACCAAGCACTGGTTTATCGGGTGAATAGAGTTGTCGCCCACCCCGAATTCCCCTGCTGGGCCCAAATCAACTCCAGCCAGAAGTACTGTGGCTGGTAAGGAGGAGGCTTGGGCAAAGCAGAAAGGAGTCAAGAGCAGGTGCGTTTTTCTCTCACGTGCATCTCCTTACGCTCTTCCTGGTGCTCGTTTTCTCTGACCTGGAACCGTACCAAGGGGCTACACTGACTTCCAGGGCGGGGCTGAGCGACGTGCTCTTCACTCAGAGAAGAAATGAGCTGCGGAGAACTTCTGTCGCTACAAAAGAGCAACAGAGTAGATAGCCACTGGAAGGGGCCCAGCAAAATGTGACACCTACTTCCGCATTCTGGAAAATTGTGCAGAAGCACGGGCCGTGGTTCTCACCACTTGTTTGGAAGTTACTGTGAACAGCCTTCCTAGGGCTGCCACTTAGACAGGATCCTGGATAAACTGCAGCCTATGGATTATATGAATATCCCAATGTTGTTGTTGAAAACAAGATCACTTCTTTTGTCAAACATCTCTGCCTGACCTGGCTGATAATGTTGTCAAAGAGACCATGGAAGAGCCAGGATCACTCAGAAACTCCAGGGAAATGTTTTATTCATTAAAGTTCTAGGGGACTTGGGCTTCAGAATGACTGATTTGCCAAGCTTAAAACGCAACAAATGTTTTTAATGCTTGTAAATTATTGTGCTTAGAGAGGTTATAGGAGTCTGCTCTAGGTAGAGAGTACAGTTGTTCAAGCAGTAATGATGTTCACAATATTTACTATATAAAAACTCAAGAATCACGTTTTTGTTATGAGGCCCATATTTATCCAAAATACCCCAGGTTTTAGGGTTGTGGAAATCGCAACAAGTATAGGCGATCTGTAACTAGGCTTGGCTGAACCCCAAGTCCCCATGCGTTTCAGACCCCACCCCCGCACCCGGCCACTGGGAGTTCTGGCCCCAGCCTCAGCACGGCAGGGTCAAGTGGTGTTCTCAGGACACAAGCGGCCATGCACCATGTCCCTTACCCTCCCCCGCCCCAGTGATTCCACGTGGCTCTTTTCTGTCCTTGGCAGCAAAGACCAGACATCAAAAGCCCAGGGCTTCCTTCCCTGGCCTTAGCAAGCTGTCTTCTCCCTCCTCCGGCTTCCCTGCCACACCCTGAGTCTGCTATGCTTAGGCACTCTTCTTCAGGAAGGATAGATGTAGCAGGACACGGAACCACGGGCCCCGGTCACCGCCACCGGGAAGGCAGAGCAGCCGAGCCAGGAGGAGGATCCTCTGCCTCCCTTTAGAGAGGCAACAGCTTGCAATTGCATGAGTGTTTGAGGTCACAGTCCTTGAGAGAAAGCACTGTGTTCTGAGCTGCTGCGGGAGGCAGAAGCCCGCGACTTCTTGTCCCCATCTAGTGGCCACTACGATGAAGACAGCACATAGGTTTTTGTATTCCAAATTAAGAATGTGGATGGAATGGAAGCCACATCGTCTGGGGGTTTCTAGCTACTCAGTGGTGTAAATTAATCCACATAAAAATTACAGAATTTTTTAACCAACAAGAAAACGAAGCTTTCGGTTCATGCTTATGGAGGAAAAGCATTTCTTGAAATATTCAATTTAGAAGAAAGAGCGTTTTTAAAGGTCATTATAGCTCAGTTACCTCAAGTAAATATTGACTTCTCTTTCGCTGAGCACGTCTCTCTTCTCAGAAGAAATGATTTCCTAACGCTGGAAGTTAGATTTCTCACCAGCAGTCTTTGCCACCTGAGGGTCTGTCCAGGTCTGCCTTGCTGGCCTAGGGGTCGCTCCAGCCTGAGTATTTCAAAACAAGCAGCAGAATGCGATGTGGGGGAGGGTCCATGTGTTTGAGACTGTTTTCCAAACCAAACTGTTTTCTCTTTCAAAACTCTAAGCAAATGATGGATGGATCCCTAAAGACAATTTCTCTAATGAGAAAAAACCCTTTAAGATCACTTCAATTAATTGGTAATAGTTACACCAGGCACTGTGTCAAGAAATATCATATGATTAGACTGAAGCAATTTAGCCCAAGTAATTTGGCTTATAGCGATTGAACCAAAAGTAAAGTGTTCAATGTAGAAGCCTAATTGAAAATGAATAATCTTCAAATGATTCTTTTAAAAGACAATATTTTTTAATATGATTTCTTAAAATATATAAATGCTATTAGGAATTGGGGAAGATAATTCTATTTTATTTGCTCTCAACTTGTTTTAAAATTTGTATCTATTTGTGACTACTTTCTCTTTTTTTATAGCAACAAAAACATGAAAAGAGTTGGATGCCCAAACACTGAAAAGTATAAAGCTCTGGGTAGATTTGTGTGTGTTATTTTAAGAGAACATAATTTTATTTTTCTACAGGAGCCATTAAAAATTACAGTTAGCCAATTAAGGAAAGCATGAAAAAATTGCTGATCTCAATAAAGATCTGAAATTTTGATGAAAATATTCAAAGACAGAGTTACAAACTCCACAAATGCCCCCAAATAATCAGTATTCAGAGAAGAGCCCTATGTATTACTATTCTGACTGAGCTTTTCTGGGCCCAGTTTGCACAGGGCAAAACAATATTGATCCAGTCACTCACGATGGCCCCAGAGGCCCAACAACAGGATTCAAGACCACAAGGAAATTGACCGGAGAAGCCAGAAGTGACTGCAAACAAGCAGTGCTACAACCCGCTCTTTCTCTACAGGTGAGAAGATTGCCCACTCACACATTAGAAAATAAGTTGCAATTCAATAAGCAGAATGTGCCTAGAGCAACTTTCATTTTCTTCATGCTACAACAAAAGTAAGAAAGAATTCACAAAGATTCCCCCAGGTTCTAGCCTTTTCTCGGGAAATACAAGCTAAGGCAAAATGTCTGCCCAACCCAGAAATCCTCCATTCCATTGATGGAGAAGCTGTGACTGTGAAATAAGCCTTAAGCCAGATTCTGATGCTCATGACAGGTGATCCGATATGAGATTCTAAAAGCAAAAAGGTGCTGTTCACCTTTTGAATAGCAGGAGAGAAACCTGCTGGATAACTGGGTTCATATAAAAAGCTGGGTGTAGTGGCACATGCCTGTAATCCCAGCACTTGGGAGGCTGAGGCAGGAGCATCAGCCTGAGTTCAAGACCAGCCTGGGCTACAAAAGTGAGCTAAAGGCCAGCCTGGAGTGCATATTGAGATCCTATTTCAAAAAGAAAAAAAAAAGGGGGGGGGGGGCTTCTTCCATCCACAGGACCGAAGCTGGAAGCAAGATGTGCCTGGCTTCAGGGTCTCCTCCAGAGTCCAGGGAGGTGTCCACTCAGGTCCTAGGTGACTGTGCTCCCAGCAGTGGCTCCCAGGTCCTGGACAGAGGGAGATGGCCTAAGGTACAAAACAGGCAAGTGAAAACTCGAGAGTGATGTGCAGACACTTTGAAACTATGAAGGAAGAAGTTTTCTAACGATAATCCTTTAAGAAAAGTAGGGCAGGATAGTGGGATTGCTTCTTCTCTTTTTAGATTTTTAGCAGGGAGGGCGAAGCCTCTCACTCCCGCTCTTCATCCTCCTCACATTCCTGCTCCGCTGTCCTCACTGTAGGACCCCTGAGGGCTACGGTCACCTGCCGTGGCCCTCACCCACAAGTGCACCGCACTTGGCTATTCCTGTACAGCTCCCCTCAACAGCGTGGTTAGATGGTCAGTGGTTTCCTATGTCCACTTCACTGCAGACAGAGTGAAGCGCATTTGTGCACAGCTTACCTTTAAAGTGTAACCCCTGGTGTGGCACTGAGGCTTGGGGGAGATCGAGGGCCAACACCTGAAGGGACCAAGACTCCCCCATCTGGAGAGCTAAGGCAAGCCAGGCGTCCAGCCATTCTGTCTGTCTGCAAGATTGTCACTTAGGATAAGAGCCGCTCCAGGCAATATTGCCCTGGAGAAAAGGTGTTCAAGATAAAGGCTGCTGAAATAGCCACGATCTCTACCAAGCAAGTTTACACAGGCTGGTACAAGAGTAGGACAACTGTGAAGAATGCTGGTGGGCTAAACCTCTGGACAAGGCTCTACTCCCAAACAGCCAAATCTGTGACGTCTTCAGGACACTTTGAATTTTCACTCAGACCTTCCATGCTGACTGTCTATCAAGCACCTGTGAAGATGGCTGAGCGGCTATCCACTTACGTGGTAGACAGCAGTGCCCCTTCTCTTTGCCTCCTAGGGCATAGGCACAGTCCCTCCCTAACTGTAAAAAATGGGAACGTGGCTGGGAACCCCATGCCACTCATGCCAGTCCCCAACAGAAGTGAATCTGCCTCAGAAAAAGTTTAATGCATGAAACAATGAGGTGAATGTTTGGCGATGCTGAAGGCAACCTTGAAACCCAGGCAGATGTGTGAAGCCTGAATGGCTACAGGAGAGTGATGCTAATCAGACATAAATAAAATATGCACACATGTAAGGAGGTTCAGATGGCTTCATAAATTTTAAATCCACCAACAACGATAACCCACCATGAAAATCTAGAGAGACAATCAGGAAAATTTTCCTTGGAAGCTGTTTGCTTAATAATAATCTTTATTAGAAGGGAATTAAATCACTTTATTTTACTTTTATTTTATTTTTATGTGTTTGGTACAGAGTCTCACTAGCAATTCTCCTGTTTCAGCCTCCCCAGTGCTGGGATTGCAGGCATGCACCAGTCTTAGCACCCCACTCAGAGTGCCAGGGCAGGACCAGCACAGCATGTGGTAACAGGGATCAAACTGGGGTCCCTGTGCTTGCCTAAGCACGTGTGTAGTCCACTTAGCTATCTCACGGACCCTTACTTTCTAATACAGACATTATTTCTGTTCTGTTCTCCTTTCTACTTTTGTGTAGTTGTTCCCCTACTTGGGATGCTATTGATTTAGGCATGTCTTTGTCAACTTTAGATATTATTTCTGCTCTAATGTCCTCTATACATTTCTCCAGCCGTTTTTCCACTTCATGTATTTCTTTTCTTACTTCAGATGTTATCTCTGATCTCAGTTGCTCTATAAGTTTCTGCACTTGTGTGTCTGCCTCAGATGCTACCAATTCAGAGGTTTCATCTGTATGATTCCTATTTTCTTCCATGATAGTGTCTTCTGTATTTGGTTTGGGTGGGCACGGGCCCTGAGATTGCCTCCTACTCCTTGTTTTTATCATTTTGTATGAAAGCGACCTCTGCACTTTGGTGGCGTTATGCTGTGTCTATGGGTGTTTGGTCTGGAGACTCCAAGCTGGTTCCTCTACAGAGGTTCCTGACTCTGTGTTGGACCTCTGGCTGCTAGCTTCTGTGAAGCTCGGCGGATGCGGTCTGTAGGTGGAGGTGGAGCTTTGGGATTGAGTAGTCCTGGTAGGCTCGTGGACCAGATTGGTTGCCAAACGAGATGTTTGATGGGTTCGGTGCTGGAGCTTGGGCTGAAGGGGTTCAAAAAAAAAGGGGGAGGATAGCGGGGGAGGGGAAGGCGGGCCAGGGATCCTGACCCAGCCGGCGCGTGGGCTCTGCTACCAGCTGTGATTCGGGTCGGGGCTGGAACAGAAAGTTCACGGACCCTTACTTTAAAACCCTCATAGCAAATAAAATTATCAATTATACTTAAATTGATTTGTCTGGCTCTAACTTGTCCCCATTCATTCTATGGAAATATTTACATGCAGTAGTACTCCTCGTTGGGGTACACAGGGTGGCAAAGTTCAGTAATGGTCTGAGAAGCCCATGGCTGGGTCTCCACTGTGAACTTTATGTCTGGGGCAGCGATGTGGTCTTGGCTCACACACTGTGTCTCTTGCTCAGCCTCTGAGTCTGCTCCTCAGAGTGTGTCTCCGGGTTCGATCAAAGATGTGGGCAGAAGCTGGTCGCTGTGGGCATGTCTGCAGTCCCAGCGCTTCTGAGGCTGAGACAAGAGGACCATGAGTTCAAGCACAGCCTGGACAAGGTAGCAAGACTGTGGCAAAACAGAAAACAATGACACAAAACAGAACTACCTGTAGACAGGGACAGATAGCAACTTATTTCCCCTCAGAGGCCACTTCCCTTGGAGAGCTCTTACTCTCCTTCACAGTCCCACACTTTGCTTTTCCCTGCAGCTTTCCTGGTGCCAGCACACCCCACCCCTCCTGCGCAGGGTTGTATATGGCTCTCTGTGGCCCCTGGGGAGCTTCCCTGTGGAGGGCCAGGCCTTGCACTCTTCTCTTGGAGATTTGCGTGATGAAGAGTTTGTTTCTGCTAGGGCTGAATCAGGTTTTCCTGAGCAGAAACCTCTGCTTCAGAGCTCATTCCAACAGCCCACTGCACCCTGTTCACTGATATCCAGGGCTGCCCACATGCCCACCCCAGCTCAGGCAGGAGCTGTGTGTATCTACCCTACGCTGCTTTGGTGCAGGCAGCAGCTGGCCATCACGCTTCATCTCATAATCTCTTCCGTGATGATTAAAGCCAAGAACAGAGGTGGGGGATGGCATTGTCATATTCCATTTGTATGAGCATGAGGCCAGAAAGCAGAGAATCCACTCTGAGTGGACATCACAAGCTCACACGAAGATGGTTCACTCATGAGGAACAGAAAGCACACTGCACTTCCCTCTGCATGATGCATGTTATGATCCACACAGCACTGCCCTCAGCAGCTCAGAGAGCAGGTGAGGGGAAGTGCTGTACTAATGCAAGAGGCCTGGGGCCACAGGGAGGGCTGCACACCTCAGAGATGCCCAGGGGCTGGCAGCTCCCTTCACTGCTTGAGATGTGAACAAGATATTTTCTCTTTCTAATGCATAGAAAAGAGGTTCTGTCAAGCTACCAATTGGTGTCAAGTACAGAAGGACATTGACAGCGATGCCTGGGTTCACTGTTAGATACATGAAGGCAATGCATTCATGATTGCTTTGCTAAAGCAGGAACCGGGGAGGAAATGCACAACACTGCGACCAGCAATGGAGGGAGGGGGACTAAGACAGAAATAGCTTTTGCCCTCATCAGCACCAGGCTGGTGACAAGGGTGGACATGGTGGTACCAGTGTCTGTAGTGCCACCACGGGGAGCTGAAGGATGCCCGTGGAGACTTACCGCATCTCCCACACTATTCCTGCATAGACTGGTATTCATGCTCACAGCCCAGGAAACCCAGAGGAGAGGAGTCAGTGTTCACACTGCCCATCTAAAATGAACACAGCTGGGATGCTGGCCAGTTCCCCAGTTGGCTCAGTCCAGTCCACAGTGCTATCATGATACTGCATTGCATTACAAGGGCATGAAAACTAAGCAGTCCTTCCAAGGAAGGCAGAGGGGATCCGGCAGGGCATAGCAGTCAGGACCCACTGGAGAAGCAGATTTGTTATAGTGCTCTCACATTTAGGATGCACAAGGGAGGGTCACAATGGCTCCCTGCAGAAGGCCCAGCTGGGCCCAAGAGAATGTAGCATGCAGTCCAAATTGAAAGGGCTGGGCTCATTGCAGAGTCCCTTGTACATCCACATGAGGAAACTGAAGGACCTGCCATCGTCTGTGGTAGTGAGGCCTGGTGCTCATCCAAAGAAGCAAAAAGCAAGACTTCCTTCTCCTTTCCCTTTTAATTCTACCCAGCTACAAGCCTATTGGTTGGCACCACCCATATCCCCACCTCCGCATAAGTCCATCATCCAGGCACACCCAAACTCTGGTAACCCAATCTGCTAGACATTTCTCTTTCTTTCTTTCTTTCTTTCTTTCTTTCTTTCTTTCTTTCTTTCTTTTGGGGGGACCAGGGTTTGAACTCACTACCTTGCACTTGCCAGGCAGGCACTTGTGCCATGGAGCTAACTCCTAGGCATTTCTTATTCACATCAGCACCACAATTCACTGTGACATGCAGAGATCTCCAAAATCTCCGTGGTCCAGCAAATGGCTTTCTACATAAGCAGAAATATCGCATGAGTTGTTATAACCCAATACAGTCAGACGTGGCTCCGCCTCGGCTGCCACTTAGAAGCAGGTTGTCCTTTCCACAGTGATCAAGTCCCAGCTCCTGAGGCCAAAGAGAAGTGTGTGGGAATAGATCAACTCCAACCTGAAAAGCTGAAGGTGCATGAAATATCCAATAGGCCATGCGGTATCACATCGCTTTGGTCTGGTTCATTCATTCAAAAGGAAATTAATAGTTTGCAACTCCAGGATACATGTGAATAGCACACTCATTATGGATCTATTGCTAGATACAAGGGATGTGATCATTAAAATTCCCCTGGCTCTGCTGTGCGCTGTTGATCTGGCTCACGATGTGGAGGAATCCTTTTACTCCTAGTGATGCCTGGCTGCTCCACTCCACACAGAAATCAGTGAAATTGAATAGGGCTGCCTGGAGGGCTCTAGGCCTATGAAATTTAATTCATTATTAGATGCAAAAGCTAATTAACGATGAAAAGAAAGATGTAGATGCGTTCTCTACCTCCAATTGCAGCAGTTTGGGCTAGGAAGCAAGGCGAAGGTTATGATCATTTAAGTTTGAATGCAGTTTCCATCCAAGCGTTCCAGTGAGTCTTGTGAGTATTCAGTTAAAGAAACACTCTCATCGCCTTTCACAGGGCAGAAAGTGAAGTGCTTTGAAGCTTACTGAGCTCAAGTGGAAGGGGAGGGCGTGTGATACATGGACGGATGGTGGGACCGGGACAGCCTGCCATCCGCCGATGTCTGTGGCTCCTTCTTTTAAAACTAACATGCCACTTTTGTACTCATCTTGGGGCACTGTCTAAAATGTTGACACATGTACACTGTGTGTCATGATAAATCAGGACAATATAGCATTTCCAGCACCTCAGCAGTCATCATTTTCATCATTTTTGGTGTTGGGAACATTCAAAATCCTTCCTCCTAGCTACAGCTTATTTTTATGATGCCTGAAATCACTTGCTTGAATCATGTACTAAAAGCAATCACATCCGCTGTTGCTTTTATTACACTGACCATTACAACCATGAAGATGCATTCCATAGAGAACCCCTAGGATTCTGGTACTCACACTGGTTTGATGAGAAAAGAGGGTTGAAGAGAAGGTCAGGTGACCACCTCCTGCCCACACTTAGCCTAGAGAAGCTAAAGCAAAGTCTTGATCCTGACCGTGGAGGGCTGAGCCACAGGCGCTGGCCACCCAGGCTGTCCAGGCAGCAGACCTGGCCTGGAGGGTGACACAGTCTGGAAGGAGTTCCATGCTTCTCCACAAGCCCAGCCCCTTGGGTGTGTGACTACTGAGGGCTTCAGAGGCCACATCACTGCCTCGTGAGGGGCGAGCTGGGGTCACAGAGGGGCCCTACCTGGAGGCCCACTTGGGCGGCTCTCCTTGGAGCAAGAGCAGTTGCCCACGTTGGCTGAGCCTGACTGGCTAGGGCTCTGCCTCATCCCTGGTGACAGGGATGGGTCTGGCCGAGGTCCTGGCAATAGTCTTTGCAGACAATGGGCAGTGTTTCCCTGGAAGCCCCAACTGCCACTCTCCTGTGTTAGCCCAGACAAGGCAGGATGAGGATGGAGCCTCAAGACAGCGGTTGTGACTTCCTTGGGCTGAAGCACCACCCCCAGAACATCAGATGCTAACTCTTTCCTAACATGCAGATCACTCTCTCTGTAGATCCTTCTCTGCCCTTGCAGGGGGGAGTGCAGGCCTCCACCTCACCTAGCTCATGGCACTCAGCCATGTCCCGTCACTCTCAGGTTCACCCACCCGCAAGCCACCGCCTTCTTCACAGATGAATAGAATCCAGGTTCAGCCCTGTATCAAGGCCCTCGATCTCTACAGCCATCTCGTGGGTGAACCCAGGACCCTCTTGGTCCCCACCAAGTCAGATACAGTATTGTGTTTTCATGTACAACATGAGTTTCCCTGGATCTGCTAGATTGGAATTCTCCTATTACAGTTCCAGTAACTGCCCTATGAGGTCACAAACATGAACTTTCTGGGCCACAGTGAGTGTGGGAAAGACTCTCTGTCCTGTGTTGTGTATGTGGCACAGGGGGTAGGGGACAGTCTCTGTGACCCTGGAAGAAGGCAGATGTGCGAGCTAGTGGGGCTCACAGAAGCAGCAGGAAATCAGCATGGGCACAACGCAGGTGCCCTCCTGAGAGCCAGGTGAAAAGTGAGCACGGAGACCTGGAGGCCGGAAACGCTGCCCCGGCCCTGAATGCAGCACTCTCTGCACAGCCTGAAGCTCCTCGCTCGTCCGTGTCCGTGCTGTTCCAGGCTTCCTTTCTTCCCCTGAACACCATGGTGCCACCTTCAGCCCCATCTACACCTGGATAGGGGACCTAAGGCCTCCTCTGCTCTCAGCCCTTGCCACAGGCTGTCTTCCTGTCCCTGCTGCAATGCCCCCAGCAACTGTCACCCTGGTTGCCCCAAGTCTGAAGTCGCAGCTGCCGCAGGAGGAAACTCCTGACTGTGACCACAAGGAGAGCCACGAGGCAAGCCTTGACGCTTGGGTCCCTGCTACTCTGCACTTCTTTGAGGCCAAGGTTCTATTTGTGTCTTTTCCCTGTGGTCCTGATGATTGAACCCTGGGTATTCACACTGAGCTGAATCCCCAGTCCTCCCTACAACCTCTTTTTTGAGATGGGGTCACACTAACTAGCTAAGCTGTCCAGCCTGGGCTTCAACTTGTGGTCCTCCCTCTCAACCCCAGTGTTCCAGACTGCTGGGATTTCAGGTGTGGAGCACCACACTCAGCAAGATAGAAGCTTTTAATGCCCACGTGTGAACAGGAGCACACAGCACCTGTCTTTACCTGGCTCATTTAACTTGGCATGGTGCCCTCCAGCTCTAGTATGCCCTACATTGTGGAGTTTTATTCTTTGTTACAAATGCAAGACAAGTAGCACTTGTGTCTATGCTCCGGTTTTCTCTGCTCATCTGTCAGAGACCACTTTAGCAGATTCCATCGCTAGACTATGGCGACAGTGGTGCCATAAATGTGGAGCCCTGCGATCTATGTGGCAATTTTGTTTCCTTTGCTATATACCCAAGAGTGGAATTTCTTTTTTTTTTCTTTTCTCTCTCTCTCTCTCTCTCTCTCTCTCTCTCTCTCTCTCTCTCTCTCTCTCTCTTTCTCTTTGTCTTTTTGAGACAGGGTCTCATTGTGCAGTTCAGGCTGGCCTTGAGCTCACTTTTGTGGCCCAGGCTGGTCTCTAAGTTACACTGATCCTCCTGTCTCAGCCTCCCAAGTGCTGGGATTACAGGCGTGCACCACCACACCTGGCTAAAACTGGCTTTTAAAATAAAAATAATAAAATAAATGTTTGTGTGGTGGTTATTACATTGGTACAACCTATTATAAACATCCAAGATGAATTATATTCCTGCTCTTGCAATTTTTTTTTTTTTTTTACCTTGAGAAAGTGCCAATCTATTGCACAAGTTGGGTGCAGGCTTTCATCTCCTCTGCGCCATCTCCCTGGGATGACAGATGTGGGCTGTGCTCACTTTTAATTCCTTAATAATTTTTATGTACCTTGCCTTTCTTGATTCATTATCTTGGTAGGCTGAGTGAGCTTACTTTCAAATAACACCTGTTCAGCTTTATGTCCTCAGGTAGAATTACTGATCGGAATTTCTGATCACCGGAGGTCACCAGCATAGATACTTTCTGGTTTAGGTAACTCCTAGCCAGGGCCACACTAAAATCTCAAACCCTTCGTCCTGTGAGTTCTTTAAAGTCTTTTGTATGAGATAAGAAATAAAAACAGAAGTGTCAAAGTGCCTTTAGAATGGGAAGCTGTTGGTTGCATAAGAAAGTTGTGTGCCGTCTGTCCTAAGTTATTTCTGAGAATATGTGTAACTAAAGATTTATGGTTGTCCAGGCTTTGGCAGTTTTAAACCTCATAGATCCTATTGGGCCCTCCATGTGGTTGTACAAGGAATAATGGCAGGAACTTCAAGGAGGTTTATGGAAGTAGAAACTCAGAGAGATACGATGAGCAATGAAATCCTCAGATGAGCCCAGCAGGGAGAGCTCAGACACAGAGCTCTGGACAAGACTCATAACTTAAGGGAAGTTGGGGTCTTCCTTTACGTGGCACCTGTTCCCCTATAAGAGCAATGATTAATGGTTAAGGATGAACCTGTGCTTGTTCCAGACAATCCAAAGCTACAAGTGCAGTGCTCTCTAATAGGTGGGCTTCACTGTGGGAATGACAGTGTCGCCTCCATAGAGGTGTCAGGGCTATGCACTCGCTGGAGAGTGTGCATGTGCGTGTGCGTGTGTGTGTGTGTGTGTGTGTGTGTGTGTGTGTGTATGTGTATGTGTGTGTGTGCATATTTTGTGGTCAAAACTGTGAGAAAGGCAAAAATGGATGGTGGGAAATGTGTGGGTAAGTGCTTGACAACAGGTCTCAGAAAGGCAAGACAGCTCCAGAGCAATACCCTGTTCCTCATGCCCTAGAGACCGGGGTGGCAACTAGAGGGGACAGAGCATGAGGGAAAGCCAGGGAGGTGTGAGCCACTGAGCATCAGCCCATGGTCTGTGGCACTGCTGATCCTCATGACTCCTCCAAATCTTCTGCAAAATAAAATCCCTGCTGGTCACTAAACATATGGGAACAGCAGATTTTAAGTAGAATACAATGGCAGTTCGAAGCTCTGCCTCAGATGAGCTACAGGGAACCATCACAGCACCCCACAACATGGTGTAGATGAAAGGAAGCAGAAAGAGGAGCGGAGTCATGCCATGTCACGGGTCACTGGATGAGCTTCTGGGAAAGCCAGAGCATTCCTGAATGGCAAGGATCTCTAACCGGCACTGGCAGATGGAGGGGTGTGGATCAGGGAAGCAGTGACATCTTCTCTGTCCATCTCAGGTGGACAGATATGTTCACACATGCTCATGCCTGTTAGGCACGGATGTAGCTGTGCCTATATGCAGTGCTAACAGCTTCAGAATGTACACTGGAGGAGACCCCAAAGCATCCTCTGGGTTGCACAGGTATAAGAAGGTGGTCATCCTTACCAAGAGCATCTGGGAGACAGTGGCTGGGGTTCCATCTCAGGGCTGCCCCCTCCACCTGGCTTGCCTGCGAAGGGTTTTACATTAAGGAAGTGTCACAGCTCTTCCCTTGCAGAGTTGCCAGGGCAAGAGATTAATGAGCAGCCAGGGAGCACAGCCCATTCTTTAGGCCTAAAAGGGCTCCAGAGGTCTCACAGATCTGGGAGGGACTGACTGTGACAGTGCTGTGTGTGGTGACAAATCCACTGATGAGAGTCGGTGGGGGCTGATCTAGGAGGTGGGGCCTGGATGGCAGCGTGGGGCCCCAGGATCAGGACCTACTCTTGCCCCCAGCTCCTTCCTTCCACTTCCTGGCTGCACTGATACAGGTGTACTTCTTCTGGTGCGACCTCATGCCATGCTGTTTCTGGATCAGAGCCAACCAGCCTTGGGCTGGACTCACTGAAATCCTGAGCCAAAATAAGACTCTCCTTGGATCTGTGGCCCTCAGGTATGTTTCCCTAGCAACAGGGAAGTTGATATCAAAAGTTAACCCTACAATGCTGAGCCCAAGGGTGCATTTCTGGTGAAGAACAAGGCTAACCGCTCCTTCAGTTTGAAAGTGGACGCAGAACTTGACGGGATCCTTCCAGAAGCCATGCCACGCTGAGCGGGACCCAAAGCTCGGGGCTGGCATTCACCATGGGGGAGCAGCCCCCACCTCAGAAGACAGCAAAGATGCAGTCACCACAAAGCTGGGCACGGTCTGCTGCGCGACTGGCACTCACGTTGTGTGGAGCTGATTCCCACTGGGTTGCGGAAGCCTGCTTGGGAGCGCTCCCAGCAGACTGGACACATGGAACTTGCTCAGAAGGCACGCAGGCGAGTGCACCAAGGACCAGCCAGGCCACGAAATGTCACTCAGCAATAAAAACAGATGGGATATCAACTGTGAACCCGTGGAGGAGTGATGAGTGCAAATCGCTAGGCGGAAGCAGACAGCGTGAAAGGCTGGTGTGGGTTCAGTTCTAGGGACAACGCACTCTGGAGAAGCAAATCACAAGGAGCCAGTCACGGACTCTGCCTCACGTTCAGTTCTTCGGTGCATCCAAAATTCTCTTACAATGACCAAGCTGATAAACTGGAAATTTAGATTGTAGTGAAATTGCTTTTCTTGTAGTGAGTCACAGATAAATAGTTTAAAATACACAGACAGGCGCTGCGCAGAGCTGTCAGGCTGCCTCATTGATACACTTAATGCTACTGAGCATGGTAAGCATGTTCACTTTGCATCACTTAAGACAGTACATGTTTTGACTGAAGATTTCATAAAAGGATTATAAAGACAAGACATCACCAGGTTTATAGCTCAGTGGCATCAGCATTTCCTTAGCAAGCACAGGGTTCTAAGTTTGCTCCCAGGCACTTGAAAAAAAGAGTAGGAAAAAAGAAAAACTAGACGTTGCAGAACCAGAAAACAAACTTCTAGCTCACCCTCCCCTGGAGAATGCACACAAGGAGCTACCTAAAATCAGAAGTAAGAAGAGATTCATTCAAGCCGGGCTGGACTCAGGGCCACCTTCTGTGCTGCACCTGGCCACCATCAGTCACCTTGGAACTCCTGTCCCGTCCACGCAGAAAGCGTGGTCCTCAGGCACACACAGATCCAGAACTGAAGTTTCCACCAAATATCCCAGATTTTCATTAAGTCTGGAACTCAGGCTGAGCAAGCACTTTAAGCGTCTGTGTAGTCTTTTTTCCGTGCTCTCTGTTCATGGTTTTATAACGCGGACTCTTCTTTCTTTGACTATTATTTGGGAGTAACCCGCGCCACGATGTACTTGTTCAAGTGCTGCCCTCTTGTGGCGTCGTGCTGTACAACGCTAGGGAGAGAAATTCAGCTTGGGTATTTTGTGGGTTTATTTCCAAATGAATTTAGCACATGTAGTTAAGATAGTTTCAAAGGACAGAAAGTAAATCTGAATTAAAGGTCACCTCCAGGGAATTTGGAAAGCTCTACTTGGCCAGGTGGTGAGGAAGAGGTGGGAAGGGCCCTTTCCCTGCATTTCTACTCAAAGGTGAGAAGTGTGAAATATTCCCTCCAGAGATGCTTCAAGGGTTTCTTTTCAAAAGCCTGTTTTACACCTTGCATCTTCTTCTGAGCTCCTTCCTTTCCTGGATTCTAACTTCAAGTTTTTAATATTTTACAGTGAGCTTTGTCAGTTCTCAGGCAACTCTATAAATGCCTTAAAATCTTGAACTTTGCTTAAAGTAGGTAAATTTTATGGTACACATATACTAAGAAACATTTTAAATCTGTAAATTATAATTTATTAATTATAAAATCTATAAATTATTTTATTATCCATTGATTTAAGTTACGCTTAGTCACGTTCAGCTCTTTAAATATGGGAAAGCCCCGTGTCCCTAGCTCCCTTCCTCCCGCCCTTTGTCTTTTTCTCTCCTTTCTTCTCTTCCTCCTTCCTTCTAGTCCTGAGATGCCTTTATTCGTGGGTGAGGGTGGTTTTCTTTTCTTTTGCACAGCAATCCCGAAGCCCTTGCCTCCCCCTCCTTCTAGGGTACCTGAGTTTCTCTCTGCCGAGCAATTCTCTCTTTGCCGCAGCCCGGCCTGATGACGCCCTGCAGGAGCCATCCGCGGTGGACTGAAGACACGCACTGACAGCAAACCTGGAGCCCTGCCTTGAGTTCCCAGAACAGCTGATGATGTGAAAGAAGCTGTCATTGCTTTGTGACAGCACAGTGCTAGAAACTGAAGGAAAAATACAACAGAATGGGGTGACCCTGACCCATAGGCTCGGATCCAGAACATTTGCAGATGTACAGTCTCAAACAAATTGCGCGGCTGAGTCCAACTTCCTTGCATCTTGGGTTGGGGTGCAGCTAAGCAGTAGAACAGCTCAGGGTGTGTTGAGCCTCGGGTTCAACCCCCTCCGACCATGGATGTTATGTACTGCCACTGCCTTCGAGCTCTGTCCTCTGGGCGCTGCGTCCCGTTGTCCGGGCACTACACCTTCTCAGCAATGGGCCACTGGATCCGCTCACGTGCGGCCCCCAGAGGGAGATGCACTGCAAATCTTTGAGCCTTCTCAATAAAACTCATTCTGTCCTCCGTATGAATAACCATGCTCTCACTGGTACTGTGGACACACATAGGCATGCACACACGTGTGCGCGCACACACACACACACACACACACACACACACACCATTAGACTCAGTGACTCTTTGCAGGTATCTTCCTGCAAGAGTCAAGATGTCATAGCACAGAGGTCCATTCGCACCTTGTGTCTAGTGGCCCAGCTCGTAAGAGCTGAATCCTGCAGGCACCTTACGTGCCTATCACCAGAAAGACTTGTGATCTTGGTGGACAGCCGAGTCCCTGCCACCCAGGAGGTTAAATGTGAGTCATCTGTAGGAAAAATAAATGCATGCTGAGACCCTAACATTGAGTGAAAACCAGACACACAAGCTTAGTATCACAAAGTTTCTCTTTCATGACAAACTCAAAATGACAAAGAGCAAAATGCAAGCGATAATGGCGATCAGGGAGAAGATCTTTTGCAAATGTAGGAGGCACCCTAGGACAGAGGGAAAGAGAGGAGGAGGGGAGAGAAAAGAATGGAGAAATAGGCGTCACACGCACCAACGCGGCACAGGGATTATATTCCCCACACACTGCAGATGCTGACTCTAACTCAGGCCCTTGTGGCATGGCTGGAGAGGGAGCCCAGGCTCCCTTCTCCCCTAGGATATGTGCGTTTATTGCCCACTTCCCAGACTTTGCTTGATCTGGGCCAAAGCCTTCCCTGGCCACCCCAGGGGATCCCCTCAAGGGGGATACAGCTCTGAAATGTCCTGTTCCTATTCCCTGTGACACTTGGCTTCTGGTCTGAAAGTTCTATATATCTGAGGTTTGCACATGAGAGAAAAGCACACAGTTTGTCCTCATCCCAGGGGTAGGCCTGCGCATGCTGTGCATTGCTCTTACTGGAAATGCAGGCCCAGTGAGGTGGCCTCTTCCCCAGGGGACCCTACCCCATCCCATGGCACCACTCATACAGATAGGGCGCCCTGATCCAGGGGATCCAGGCCCCACACATTCCTTCCTGCAGAACCCCTAGTCTCCCCTGACCTGGAGGGAGGCTGTGGGTAAGGCAGGCCCCCAGGCTGCGGGCTACACAGCCCAGTCCATGTTCCTCGTTCCCACCTTCCAGAGGCATCCTACAGGCACTCCCAGGCCCACCAGGAGGCTTTACTCTGCTCTCCCACTGCTGCTTCCCCTCTCCAGTCTCAGATCCTGCAGTCTCAGATCCGGGTTTCTTTCTCTCTCATCATGAAGCCTGGAGCATCTTCCACTTCTCTGGCCCCTGCATGCCTGTCGGGAGGTGTCTAGCTTTTGGGTGGGTGGTGGGATGTGCCTGCTCCTTCTTTTGCACTGCTGGGGAGAGACCACGAGGAAGGTGTGGCTGGGAGGACCCAAGATCCACCCACTCCAGGCAGTGCTTTCCCCTTTCCTGCTTCCTCCCTCCTTCCCTCCCCCATGTTTCCTTCCTTCCTTGGTTTCTCCCTCCTTTTACCTCCTCTTTTTCTTCTTCTCTTCTCTTCTCTTCTCTTCTTTCTCTCTCTTTCTCTCTCTCTGTTTCTCTCATACACTCAAAACATTGTTAACAAAACCAAACCAAATCAAAACCAAATATTCTTACAATTTCCTGCCACCTAATGTCTGGATTTCTTGCTAAAATAAAACAAGATGCTACAGCTCGCTCCTCTTTCTTAGAACTGCAGTCCCAGCCCCTCACCCCACACATGACCTTGAAGCAAACCCCTTCAGTGTTCCAGTGTAGCAGCCACGGCACTAGTTCAAATGGGTCTGTACATTCAGCTTGCCCACAATGTGCTGCCATCCCAATAGCCCCAGTTATAAACGCAGCTAAGATAAACTTGGATTTGAATTTGAAAACTTTGGCTAGGGACACGATGTCCCTGTCATCCATCTTCCTCACTGATGTCTTCAAAGAGGTCCATAGCATCAGGAGCAGGACCAACAAGGGAGAATAGAGTCTCTGCTCAAAGGATGTCAAAAAGGTGAAGATCACAAGAGGCCACGATCAAACTCAACAGAGCCTGAAGCACCAGAAGACACAGTGACCCTGTTGTACACCTGCTCACTACTCCTCTCCGGGGTTTTCCTGGGGGCTGGGTCTGCAGGCAGCACATCACCCCATGAGAAACACACCCAGGTCTTTGCTTCTCTTTGCTCTCTTTTCCGGGCCCTTCTGCCCCTCCGCAGTGAAGCTTCCCATGGGGAAGGCTGTGGGGAGCAGAGTCAGAGGACCCCGACTGGCAGCCGAGGGACCTGGACCTCTTCACCTTCTTGTCTGTAAAGTCAGGCTTTGACAGAGACATAATCTGATGTGGCTCTTGAAGAATTATAGTAAGTTAACATCTAGGAGCCTCTACACAATGTAAATGTTTGTGAGGTGTCTTGATTATTTCCCTCCTTGCTGGGACAGAATAGCCGACACTCACAATTTAAGCAAGGAGGGGCTCACACTCTGTAGAGGTTTTGATCCAACTAGCAAGAGGGTCCTGGCAGAAGATAGCAGCTCAGCGTGTGGGGCGCAGGAAGCAGAGAGAGCAGAAGGAGGGGCTGAGCCTTCCCAGTGATCCCAGCAATGAACTCTTCCATCAGGCTTCTTTTCCCCACAGGAATTCTGCTCCAATTCTCATAATCCAGCAGCCCTCCCAAAGCCCCACCTGTGAGTGGGTAAGGCACTTAGGGATCATTTGCTACAAACCTTAGCAAGAGTGTCTACTAAATACCATGGACTCACCTTGCCCCAGTATCTCCCTCTGTGCCTGTTGCTTCAATGAACACCATACTTGGCTCCACCTGGCATCTGCTCTGCTGCCAAGAACAATGGCTAGTGCATAACAGATATTCGGTAGATTTGTTTGTTTTACTTTATCTTATTTTTGGGTTTTGGAGATGGGGTCTTGCTTGTGGCGTAGCTCAGACCAGCCTTGAACCCACTAAGTAGTCCAGGCTGGCCTCCAACTCCTGCATCAGCCTCCCACAAGCTGGGATTACAGGCATGGGTCACTGTACCCAACCTGTAGATTTGTCTGAATCGATGAAACGTCAGGGCCCTTTGGTTTCATGTGGAGGTGGTGAAAAATGCCCAGTGATGAGAATCATGTCCTGAAGAAGTCTGACTGAGTCAAGGAAATGTTATTTCCTGTTTGGTGAAATTATTTGCCACAAGTAAATATTGAATAGCACAGGACTTTCTAGATCTAGTGAGGTGACAATTGGTTTTTCTCTTTTAACATTTTCTTGGGACCAAATATACATGGTAACAACAGACCTATGAGCTGGCAAATCTATGTATTAAATCCAACTTATTAATCAAGCATTATTTTTCTATATTGCTGTAATCAGTTTACTAATGTGTTATGGATGATCTTTGCACCTAAGTTTTTTCAAGTAAATTTGCCCCACTATTTTGATTTCTAGGTCTGCTTTCAGAATGTTTTAATGTCAAGTTATAGACAGAAAAAGAAGTTGTACTGGAATAGTTTCTGGTTTTGTATCTTAAAAATTGTTGCCATAAAGTTGAGTAAATCTGTCCTTTGTATATTTGGGAGAATGTGCCCATCTTGGCCTGACCATTTTATCTTGTGTAGACTGTGAAAGACTGGCGGAATGACCTGGATTCTGTGTGAATAGGGCAGGAAGTGCTTTAGGTTCCAGATCTTCAGGACTGCTTTGCTATATTTGCATGTGTACAAATGAGATGTTTTGAGAATGAGACCCAGGTCTGCCCACAGCTCATTTATATTCCATGCACACGTACCCCAGAAGCAATTTCATGAGGTATAGTTACCTTTTCTGCTTTTTTTTTTTAACTGTAGCTCATTAGATAAAGCCAAATGTGGACTCTGTTACTTGTGACATCAGACTTGCAACTCTGAAAGTTTTGAATTTGGGGGCATTTTGGATCTTGGATTTTTGGAGAAAAGAGGCTCATGTACACTACTGGGTCAGTATCTCTGTGGATATTTGAAAACATCCATTCTAGTCTATTTCATTCTGAGCAGTTTCAGGAACTTTCACTTTTGTAAGAATATGTTTTTCATCTATTCTTTTAAGATTTATGAAAAAGAAAAACTTTGTTCATAGTATTTTCTTTTTTTAATATTAACAATATATTTTATTTTTTTTAATTTAACACGGGTTATATTACATACTTTCATCATCAGATCAGTTTAGATTAATACATATAGGTATGTAAGATTGATCAAACAATTAAACATTAACCTTTCTAAATCAACATTATTATTATTTTTTCTTTTCCCCTTTCTTTTTTTTGAAAGTTGACATATTGCATATTGTCCTCACAGTCGTTCTACAGAGTACAGTGTGTGGGCATGACCCACCTCCCTATTGATATTGCTTAGAAAAAAAAAAGAAAAGAATATACTTCTCTTTGTACTAAGAGGAAGCAGATACATATACAGTCAAATGTTGTGCAATTGCAGTGGGCCA
>PVJA010034702.1:0-22318 GCA_004027025.1 Myocastor coypus | reverse complement strand
CTTCTTCTTCTTCTTCTTCTTCTTCTTCTTCTTCTTCTTCTTCTTCTTCTTCTATGTTTTATTTCTTGTATTTTTTACAGGGTCTCATCATGTAGCTCAGACTCATAGTGATCTTCCTGTTTTCAGCGTCCCCAGCTCTGGGTTTTGCAGGAGTGCACCACCATGCCCAGACTCAGTGGTGAGTTCAGCTTGTTCAAGGACAGAGCCACCGCTGCATGTGGTGCCGGGGATTGAAACCTGGTTCCTAAGCAGGCACAGAGTGCACTCAGCAATCTCACTGGATCCTAAAATTGTAATTTTCAGACAAGGATTCATTCAGAGAAGTGTCATGACCCTTGCTGTACTCATTTAATGTCAAAAACAAGGTTATTACTTTTGTTACTACCTGGATTAGTTTGATTTTTTAGCATTTTTTATTTGTTTCATTATTACAACAATGAAAACCCACAACAATGGTATAATGATGCTTCTATTGACCAGAGCTTATGTCAATAGAATCCATGAAACAAGCACATTGTTCTTGATTCATTCATTCCCCTACTCTTTCATTCCATGCCATTTATATCTACCTAAAATCAACACTGTTGGGGCTGATGGTTCTTTTTTTTGTTTTGTTTTGTTTTGTTTTGTTTGTCTTTTTGAGACAGGGTCTCGCTATGCAGTTGAGGCTGGCCTTGAGCTCACTTTTGTAGCTCAGGCTGGTCTCGAACTCGCACTGATCCTCCTGCCTCAGCCTGCCGAGTGCTGGGATTACAGGCGTGAGCCACCACGCCCGGCTAGGGGCTGATGGTTCTTGTTCCTTTTTTGAAATTCACTGTTGGACAAACATTAATGACACTTCACAGATCTATTTCAGTCAGATTAATAATAAAATATGTGCCCACCATAAATGATTCTTTTAAAATATGTGTATGACCAACATGCACTAAATGGAAAAAGGAACATTAGCCAGTGACTCCGAAACAGCAAACTTGGGGACTTGCTCTCATCCCTATGACATCAGCTGTCTGAACATGACTTGAACTCCTTTGATTTTTCTACCTGGAGATTTCTGTCTCTAAGATAAGTTTAAAGTTTTTGAGACAGCATCTTGCTAAAGCTGTTGCTTTCTTAAACTTCTGATTTTATTGTCATCAAATACAGGGTGTTTTCTCTTTTGGTAGTGTATTCTAGTTATGTACAAGAGTGATGTTGGCCTTTTCATAAATGCACATAGCATGGTCCCGGTGGGATGGCTCAGTGGTCAAAGCGCCTGCTTGGGAAAGCTTGGGCAGCTTCAGGGACCGCGGTTCGATCCCGGCACCACATGCTGCACCAGCCCTGCCTTCGGGGCAGGCTGAGCCAGCCATAAGAATGAGTGAATAAACAAATAAAGGTTCTGAAACAAGAAAAAAATAAATAAATAAAAATAAAATAAAATCAATGCACATAGCAGAATTATGTGTTTGTTTGCACTTTCAGGAACCCAGCCCTTTCTTTCCCCTTCCCTGATCCCCTTTTTCCACAAATATATTGTGCAGTTAATTAAAAATGCAATGAACATTAAAATTTTATTAGGCAAGGATATGTAAGAACCACTTTACTAATTTTAAAATTTTATAAGTTGTTTAGCTCATAATCATTTGTTTTTCCTTTACAATTTCTTCTGCACTAAATTTACATTAGAAAGCCTCACATACATAGCTACATCTCTTTGTAAGAAAATTTCCTCAGGGCTGGTGACATAGCTCAGCTGACTAAGCACCTGTTTAGGCAAGTGCAGGGAGGCGGATTCCGTCCTGGTACCACATGCCATGCCAACCCTCCCCAAGGTGCGCTGAGCTGGTGACTGATTCTGGGCGAAGTGGCGCACACCTATAATCCCAGACCTGCGGAGGATGAAACCTGGATGATCACTATGAGTCCAAGATGGATATTGAGACCCTGTACCAAATACTTAAAAAACAAAAAGAAAGAAACTTTCCTAATAATTTTGGGGGCAATTGGAACAAAACCTACCTCTTTAGATTTCTACATTTTTCTAGCATATAAAAGATGAAACAGAACATCTGTTCTCTTAAAACAACTGAAAAGCGGGTGTCTGAATATGAATCAGTAGCCGTGTGTGTGTGTGTGTGTGTGTTGTTGTTTGTGTGCATTTACTGCATGCATGAAGATAGAAAGCTTAAAAGAAATTAGAAAGTTGCTGGAGTAATCAGGCATTCCTAAAACCAGTAAGTAAAAAAAAGAAGTGAGACAACAAAGAAATCGGCAAAAACGATAAAATTCAAACTTAAAATTATTCCAATCAGAAACACACACAGGAAGATACAAATTTGGAGATGGTGAAAGTAATGTTAGAGTAAGGGAAAGATATCACATTTTTCTATCTCCACTTACTCTTTTTTATCCCTTTATTTCTTCTCCTTTATGATTTTGTAGTGTGATTTTATGATGTACACAAGTGAATATATAAAATGAAGTTATCCTGAGCTTCAGAAACTTCCTTCAAACTACTAAACATATACTTCCCACCACATGTCTGTGATTTATCAAAGTCATCCTGATGAAAATCAAGTTTTAGTCTTTCTGAGGACAGCTTTTTTACTCTGAAGTTTCCTGTAATGTCCTCAATCACCTGAGAGTTACTATTCGTACTCTCCTCAGTCTTGAGCAATAGATTTAATTACTCTGAGCCACTTTTCTCCCCCTCACATCTGTTGCTCCAGCGCAGGATTGCTTCCTGACGGCGGCTCCTTGGACATTCAGCTGCCCTCCTTGCTCAGGTTTTACCCTTAGCAATGGTCTTCGTACTTGGTCCAATGAATTTCCCAGCACAAATCTTAGTACATTTGGAGATTTTTCATTTCTGTTTTTTCTCTCTTTGCAGGAGGGGAGGTGGAGTAAATAGAATTATTAAGCCAGTGTCCTGTCTTCTTTTCTCTTGTTCCTGAGACAAAATAATCCTGAAGCCCAGAATTAAGGAAGAGAAGGTTTATGTAGTGCACAGTTTGTGGAGGTTTAGTCAACTTGCTCCGAGGTGGGTTGGCGCATGGCAGAACGTCAACTCTTCATGGTAGTAGAAGCAGCAAGAGCAACAGAGGGAAAGCAAGCCTCTTTCCTCCCTTATATGGTAGGTGGATTAGCTGCCTTAGCGTGGGTGTGGCACTCACACCATCTCCCTGCTCTCCTCTTGCACAGGCTCAAGATATAAATAAACAAAACGTCACTAAGTTAACTTCTAAACTTCTCATGTTGACACAATATATCAACCATTACAGCATTCTGGAACATAAAAGCCACCCTAGAGCATGTCCTTGACACCCAGGATGTGGAAATGCTTTTTTTACTTTGTTAAGCTTCATAATATTTCAACTTGACACAATATTCCTTCCATTGCAACCAGCATGAAATATAACACATAAATTGAGTTTTTCTGATTATATTTTCTTTACTATTCTTAGAAATTTATTTATAATATAACTATATGAACATTAAATATATTTATGAGGCAGAAATACTGTTTGCTTCATTTGGTTATGGGTAAGCTTGAAGTATAAATCATTAACCATACAGTTTAAATACAAAATTCAAAGCATCATAAATAAAAATCATTATTGAATGTTAAAGGTACAATTTTTTTTTTTTTTTTTTTTTGGTGGGACCAGGGTTCAAACTCACGACCTTGCACTTGCACTTGCAGGCACTTGTGCCACGGAGCTATCTCCCTGGCCCCAAGGCACAAAAATTTTAAAAAGTAATTTATGTGGTTGTATAGGTAAGTACTGTCCATATGTATAAAAATAATGCAAAGGGTAAATAGAAGCATTCTTGCTTACTTTAATTTTTGATATATCCGACATATAATATTCCACAGATTAATACTCATTTCTTGAAGGATGCAGTTTTCAGTATATCTTTTACTTCCTTTATTAGTTTGATTCCTGGTCTTTACGCTGTTGTGAAGGAAGAGGTTTTCACAATTTCTTTCTCACTGAGTTTGTTTATTATGTACAGGAATGCTATTGATTTTTGAGTGTTGACATTTTATCTAGCTATATGAGTGAAGATTTTGTGAGAGTTTCTAGGGTTTTCTATATAGAGTAGCATGTCTTCTGCAAGTAATGATAATTTCAGTTTTTCCTTTCCCAGGCCGATCCTTTTTACGTCTCTCTCTCTTATCTATTTGCTCTGGCAAATGTTTCCAGAACATAACTGAATAGGAATGGTGACTGTGGACATTATTGTCTTCTTCCTAATTTTAAAGTGAATGCTGGGGGCTGGGGAGATAGCTCCGAGGCACAAGTGCCTGCTGGGCAAGTGCAAGGTCGTGAGTTCGAACCCAGGTCCCAAAAAAAAAAAAAAAAAAAAAAAGTGAATGCTGTCCATTCTTGTTTACTTAATAAGATTTTGACTATTGGTTTGTCATAGATAGATTTTATCAGGTTGAGGTAAAAGTCATCTTTAATATTTTGTAGAGTTTTTTATTTTTAAAAAATTTTATTTATTTGTTTTTCTAGTTTCAGAACTTTTGTTTGCTTGTTTATTTATTTTTATGGCCAACTCAGCCTGCCCCGAGGACAGGGCTGGCGCAGCATGTGGTGCGGGGGATCAAACCGCGGTCCTTACAGCCACCTAAACTTTCCTAAGCAGGCGCTTTAGACCACTAAGCCATCCTGCTGGGCCCTGTAGAGTTTTTATCTTGAATGATTGTTGAATTTTTAAAAAGCCTTTTTTGCATCTGTTGAGATAAACATGATTTTTGTCTTTGGCTCTGTTGATGTGCTGAATATATTTATGTGTTTGCCTGTATTGAACCATTCTGACATTGCTGGGATGGATTCAACTTGGTCATGATGTATGATCTTTTTGAAAATTTGCTGAATTCTGCTTGATAATATTTTAATGAGGATTTTTGCATCTATGTTCATTAGGGAGACTGGTCTGTAGTTCTCTTTGTGGGGTGGTTTGCTTTCTGATTTTGTCATCAGAGTAATGCTTGCCTCCAAGAATGTGTTTGAGAGAACTGCTTCATTTTCAAGTTCATTGAAGAGCTTGAGAAACATTGGCATTAAAACTCCCCTAATTTCTTATAAAATTTAACTGTGGATTCATCAGGACCTCAGCTTTTCTTCATTGTTAGTTTGGTTGTATTTTCAATTTCATGTCCTATTATTAAGTTATAGTTATCATATATACTCTTGCTTCAGCTTTATAATTTATATACATTGAGAAATCTTTCTACTTCTTTTGTGTTTTTCATCCTATGAGAGTAAAGATTTTGAAAATAGGTATTAATAAACCTGAATTTCTATAGGACCTGTAGTGATTTTTCTGTTATTCATTCCTTATTGCATGAATCTGAAATTTTTTTCTTTATAGTTTTGACTAGAGCTTTATCAATTTTATCCTTTCAAAGAACCAACTGTTCAGTTCATTAATATTTTTCTATTGTTTTCTTCAGCTCCAAGGCATTAATTTCTGCTCTGATATTTATAGGGTGCATCTTTATGGATTAGAAATTATTTTCTCTTGGGATGTGAAAAATACTTCACTCAAAATTTGGATTTGATTATTTGTGTTGAAAATTCTTTCAGGATTCTGATGGGCTATCTGTTATAGGTCATCTGTTTCTTCTGTAATATCTCTTAATATCCTCTTCTTTTGCTGAATTTCTGGGGTTTTGATTTTTTTATATGTATTTAGTATAGGATCTATAGGATCTCACTACATAGATCAGATTCTTAGTGAGTCTCCTGTTTTCAGCCTCACAAGTTCTGGGATCATAGGCATGCACCACCACACCCAGTCTCAATCACCCTGTCAGCATGTCCCTGCGGCAAGACCTGCACGGCATGTCATGGATTCAACCCCAGGCCCTGTGTCTGCCTAAGCAGGCACTTTAATCCACTGAGCTATTTTTCTGGCCCAGGTCTTCATTATTATGTGTCTTATATAGATTTATTTTTATTGGCTAATTGGAGTTCCGTATTCCTCACTAATCTGTACATCACATTTTAGTCCCATGCTTGGAATGTTTTCTGCTACTATGCCTTACTTTTTACTCGTTCCTGGGACAAATACTCAACACTCAAAATGAAGGAAGGAAAGGTTTATTTAGTTCACAGTTACTAGAGTTTTTAATCTATATTCAGCTGACCCAAGGCTGAGTGGAACAGGGCAGAGAGCATCCAGTTCATGGTGGTGGAATAGCATCAATATGGTGCCAGAGGCAACAGACCTACCAGGGAACCAGAGAGTAACAGCACTAGTCTGTCTCTCTGTCTCTCTTTATATTACATTCAGGATCTCTGCCTCAGCCTATCCATCTTAGATCGCACCCATAATACCAGCTGTACTCAGACCAATAACTCCATGAATACTAAAACACATAATCCCAGTGAATCATGAGTCAATTAATTCTAGCAGTACTCAGACCCATAGTCTCATCAGTACTAAAACACATAATTCCAGTAGATCATGAGTCAAGCCTCAAATTCTAGAAGTCCCCACCTCATGATCGCATGAGGCTTCGGGGTGACAACTAGACATAAACCATAATATACTACTTCTGCAAATATTCTTTTTATGCCTTCTAAGCTGACTCCTGCTGTTGTATTGACACTTAATTGTCTTGCATTTTTTTTGTTTCCATCATCTTATAAATACTGATTTTTTATTTCTTGATCACTTATTTTTAAGAGTTTTTTTGTTTTGCGTTCACAAGGTGCACTGCGTCTTCAAGACCTGGACATCAGTCTTCAGTTTTTTTTTTGTTTGTTTGTTTTTTTTTTTTTTATTTTATTTCTTGTTTCAGAACTTTTCTTTATTTATTTGCTTGTATGGCCGCTCAGCCTGCCCTGAGGGCAGGGCTGGCGCAGCATGTGGTGCCGGGGATCGAACTGAGGTCCCTGCAGCCTCCCAAGCTTTCCCAAGCAGGCGCTTTAGACCACTGAGCCATCCTGCCAGGCCCCGAGTCTTCAGTTTTGTTCAAGTAGTTTTGTCAGCTTTCATTGGAGTTCTTAATTTCTGGGATATCTGTTGTGGTGCCAGGGATTGAACTCAGGGTGCTATGCTTGCCAGGCAAGCACTTACTGTGTCTTCTTTAGAGGTTTAGATGTGCTGAGCAATTCTTTCATGATTGCTGTCATTTCATTTTGACCTCAGAGATGATTTCTGTTCTGATATCCTCTAACACCTCATGGACTTACTGCTTTACTTTAGTTGCGATTGTTTCAGAAATTTCATATGTATGTCTTCCAAGTTCTTCTATGTTCTTGCCTCCTCAACTTGGTGTGGGTGGGCTGGAAATCTGAGATTGCCATTTTCTCCCTTCTACTGGCAATTTTTAAACTTCCATTGCTTATCGGGACTCAGCAGTGTTGGGAGCAGGGTTCAGTCTGAGCCAGTAACGTTCAGGCAACAGCAGCAGTGCAGGGTAGGTTGCACCAAGTCTCTCAAAACTGATGTGGTTGGCTGCTCAAAGCTCAGTACGTTTCGGCAGGACTCACCAGGTCCGCATAGCTGCGTAGTATCCTCCTGTATCTGTACAGGGTGGGTTAGCATGCCAGCAGATCCATCATAGCATTGTACTGGTGGTGCACCCCTGTCTGTCTGTGTGTCTGTCTGTCTCTTTCTCTCAGGAAAAGAATACAAAAACTAAAATAATGGTATAAAATATCAAAACAAGGGCTGGAGAGATAGCTCAGCATTCTAAGGACCAGCCTGGCAAGTGCAAGTACAAGGATCCTGGTTTAATCCCTAGGCATATCAATCCAGCCACTGAGATCGGGTACAGTGGCACACATCTACAGGCAGAAGGATCACTGTGAATCAGAGCTGTGCAGTGAGACCCTGTATCAAATATACAAAGGTGAGAAAAATTATATATCAAAAGAAGATCTACTAATGATGAAAATAGTAATATAACCATTGTTAAATTTAAACAATAGGGCCCAGCGTGATGGCTCAGTGGTCTAAAGCACCTGCTTGGGGAAGCTTGGGCGGCTTCAGGGACCGCGGTTCGATCCCGGGCACCACATGCTGCGCCAGCCCTGACCTCGGAGTGAGTGAATAAACAAACAAAGGTTCTGAAACAAGAATAAAAATAATAAATAAAATAAAAAAATTTAAAAAAATTTAAACAATAAAAAATTAATTAAAAAAAGAAGATCTAGATAAAGAAAAAAATAGTTGCTTATATTACTGTTTTATTTCACTGAAGAGCATGAACCCTGGTCTCATCCATTTCCCTGTAAATATCTCTAGACATAGCAAGTGCTTCAGAGTGAAGTAGTATTCCATCACATAAAAGACCACAACATTTTTTTTCCATTTTTTAGTTAATGAGCATTTGGATTTTCCTGTTATAAACATGAGTGCACATATAACACTGTGATATGATCGTTTCAGTACATTGTTTGGAAAAATCCACAGCCAGAGAATTGCTAGGTTCAGTGGGACCTCCAATGCTATTTTTGGAGAAATTTCCACACTGATTTCCACAGTGAGTGTACCAGTCAACATGCCCATTGACCATGGAGGAGAAAGGTTTTTTACACCCAATCCCTTCCAGCACTTCCTGCTGATTGATAGCCATGATTCCTGGGGTGAGATGCAATTTCAGTAGTGTTTAACTTTACATCACTTAAATGACCAATGTTATTGAACATTTTTTTCATGTGATTATTTATTATTTGCATTTCTTTACCTGAGAAATGCATATTCACCTAGATGCCCAGGTATGAAGTAAGACTTTGAATTAAAGGATTTTGTTTATTTTTCCAATTCTTTACTTGTTCTAGATCTAAGTCTTTTGTCTGAGGGACAGTTACCTAAAAGTTCTTCCCACTCAATAGATTGACTTTTCATTCTGTTTGTGATTTCTTTGATGTACAAGGCTTTATAGCATTAGGAGATCTTGGTTGTTGAATATTTATTTATTTATTTATTTATTTATGGTATGGGGTCTCATTTTTCAGTTCAGACTCATAGTTATCCTCTTATTTCAGCCTCCTCAGCACTAGGATTACAGGTGTGCAACTCTACTCCTGGTTTCAGTGGCCAGCACAGAGTATCTGAAATTCTGGGGCTAGCATAGCATGCAGTAATTGAACCTGGATCCTTCTCCCTGCCAGGTAGGCACTTACACTGCCTAACTACCCCTCCAATCCCAAGGTGTTGAATATTTGAAGTGTTTCACATGTTGGTTGTGTTTTGTTCATAAACTCTCTATCTATCCCTCCAATTTCAAGATTTCTATCTACTTTGTCTTCTGGTAGACTGATCATTTCTGCCTTAATATTTAGATCCTTGATTCACCTTTCTTTTAGTTTAGTGCACAGTAAGTTATATGGATCTAGATTTAGTCATTGGCATGTCTGAACCAGTTTTCCTAGTGCCACTTTGTTAGAGAGGCTATCTTCCATCAAGTGAACATGTTCGGTCCCACTGACAAGCATAACGTCACTGAGTACATTTGTAGTTGTGTCTTTCTCTTCTAATTTGTTCCACTGATACTCAGGTCTGTCTTATTTGTTTCTTTGCCAGTGCCTTGTCGACTTTATCGCAGTACATTTGTCGTATAATTTCAAGTCAGCAATTGTGGTGTCTTTTGCCTTGTTTCACAGAGTTCCATTTGTTATTGTAGGCCTCTTTTGTTTCCAAATGAATTTTAGGGATATTTTCTTTAGTTCTGTGAAGTACAATCATGGTATTTTGATCTGGATTGCATTAAATCTGTATAAAAATTTTGGCAGTATGGCTATTTTCACCATGTTCACTCTTCCTATCCCTGTTTTTATTTAATCAATCAATTAATTAATTAATTAATTAATTAATTTTTTGTGACCAGCTCAGCCCACCCTGGGAGTCGGGGCTGGTGCAGCATGTGGGGCCAGGGAATGAACTGAAGTACCTGCACACCTGCCTATGCAAGCACTTTAGACCCCTGAGCTATCTTGCTGGCTACCTTCCCTGTCTGTTCTTACCTTTATAATTTCTTCTCTCATATTAGCTGTGGGTGTGATTTGTTCTTTTTCTAGAAATTTGAGTTTTGACATTTTCTTTCTTTCTTTCTTTCTTTCTTTCTTTCTTTCTTTCTTTCTATCTTTCTTTCTTTCTTTTTTCATTTCCCCAATTGAACTCAGAACCTTGCACTTCCCAGGCAAGCACTTATTCTACTAAGCTATCTCCCTGGGCCAAAACAGATTACTTAGAAGGTACAATTATTGTGCCTGCTTAGGCAGACACAGGTCCCAGGGGTTTGATCTCCCACCTGCTGTGCCAGTCCCACCCCTGGGTTACACTGACACAACAAATGAGACTGGGCGTGGTGACATGCACCTATAATTCCAGTGCTTGGGAGGCTGAAAAACAGCTAGGATCAGTATGAGTCCGATTTCTTCAGTGAGACCCTGTAGACCCTGCACTAAATACATAAAAAAGAGAGAAAATTACCTTTTTTACTAATTTATAAAGATAAATTAAGTACATAACTTATCATATGAATAATTATGGAGAATCTCTCATTTTAAATGGCAGTCTATCTCATTTTAGACTGTGTTAAATTAGTTTATAAATAAATTCAGTCAGATTTTTAAAGAAATATTCATAGTTTGTAAAGTTCTTGCATTATATATCTATACTAATTCACACATTTTGTTAGCAATATTATCCTAAATTTTATAAATGTATATCAGTGATGGTAAGACACTTTAAATAATATTATTTTAGCTAGATATGGTGGTACACACCTGTAATTGCAGCATTCAAGAGGCTAAAACAGGAAGATATTTGGGAGGCTTCCCTAAGCTACGTAATAAGTTGAAGTCAACCTGAACTATAAACTGAGACCTTGTTCCAAAACTAATTTAATATAATTATTATAATGAATAATTGTGATGGCCATTATAAGATAATCGCAGCATATAAAGGAATTCTTAATATCAAATTTATTCCATGCTTAACAAATAATATTAATTTCAACTTCATTACTAGCCAACTTGTAAATGAGTTTAAAAATATACTAGTAAAAATTATAATAAGAAAACAGTAAAAAATTGAAATGATTATAATTAAAGCCAAGGAATTGGGTCAACACAAAAATAGTAAATAAATACAGGTGCTGATCACATAAGATATATGCATAGAGTGGAAATTTTACTCAGTAAAGGGAAAATTAGTGACACATACACAAGCAAAATCAAAGGGAGACTAAATTCCTTCTTCATAACCTCAGGCCTGATATAAAGCTCTTCAAAGGGCATGCATAGTTGAAACAAAATGGTAAAATGTTTACAAGAAGGTAGAGAATCTGTCACCTAGTTAGTATTTATTTTCCATATAAGTATTAAGAAAATGCTGCACCTTGGTGCCCGGCAGGATGGCTCAGTGGTCTAAAGCACCTGCTTGCAAAAGCTTGGGCGGCTTCAGGGACCGCGGTTCGATCCTGGGCACCACATGCTGCGCCAGCCCTGCCCTCAGGGTGGGCTGAGCTGGCCATAAAAATAAATAAATAAATAAACAAACAAACAAAAGTTCTGAAACAATAAAATATTTTTTAAAAAAAGAAAATGCTGCACCTTAAGATCGCACATAATTATATGGTGATTTTGTTAGATTCTAAACAGAGCCTCACATAATGCTTTGATATCACAATGTACAAAGTCTCACCGTGCTGCCTACCCTTGGAATCTCTCCTTGTAGTTGGCACTGCTCCCCCATCTCTCACTGTTAAGATTCTGTGCGACCACGCTAACTTTATGTTGCATAAACTGATCTTATATTTGATAAAATGAAACCTTTTATCGATATCATATTAATGCTAGCAGATGGATTTTGAAATAATATGCAGAGAATAAAAAGCTATTGTTGTGGATGAAGATATTACAGATGCAGTATACTTGTCTTTGAAAATGCTTTTCAGATGTCCAACTCTTTCCATCAAAAACATTAAATGATATAGATTCTATAAATACTTACATTTCAGTACAATGAGATTATAATCTCCACGAAAAAAATAATTGTGATGCTTCTGTACGGTGATATTTGAAGATGTTGCTAGAGTGAGAATTGAAGCCTAATTCAAGCTGCCATTCTATGTCAGGATAAAGGCAACACTGTATGAGGATCTAACCTCTTGTCAAATTTGTCATTTCGAGCTGCCTGTTTGAGAGAAGGTGCACATAAATAAGGTGCAGCAGAGAAATGGCTGCAATCAAATTCTGAAGGACTGGTACTGTGGCCATTTAACTTTCCCACAATTTTATTTTGGAAATTGTCAGGAGAAATAGATTGGTTTTTTTCCCTGTGACTGAAGAGGAGCATCTATAGAGCCAGTAACCTGAGAAGTAAAGAATTCTGCGTTCCACTTCAATTTTCAGAGGAAACGCAAGTGAAACCAGTAAGATAACAGGCACTAAATGAGAGAGAGAGAGAGAGAGAGAGAGTTTCTGATTTATCGAATGTTTAATGGGTGCTACTTACTACTGCTAGACTGCAAGCACTGAGTTATATACATATTAACAAGTCCTTCGTAAAACACTAAGAGGCAGATAATACTATTATGCTACTAGGTCTTGACATGATAAGTTAATGCAAATGCTTTTCACCACTTGTCCCAAGATCACAAATGAAGCCAAAAACTGACAAAATAAATCATATGTGTAAAGATGTCTTACCCCTAGAGCACATTATGTTGTATGTGTGTAATGATATTGATTCAAAATATTCCTTATTTTTCCAAAATAAAAATGAAAAAAAAGAAAGATACTACTATGGTCATTCTTTTTTGTCTTAAATTTATTTTGCAAGAGGTGCTCAAGTTTCCCTTTCAAAGATTTTATTATATCAAATTTTATTCTTCTCATATACAAGGAGTGCATAATTCAAATTTTCTTGAGTTTATAAAGACAACTCCTTTTCTCACATAAATTCAGATTCTGATGAAGGATCTATATAACCTTTTGTTGAAACTTTGTAATGATTAAAAATAGTATTAGAATGTTCCAGTTATGACATAGGAGAAACACACGGAGAGATTACTCTTAATGATTGATTTCAATGAGGCTGGAAAATGAAATCACATATTCCTTATTTGTACAAAAGTCTGAATAAAGGTGAAGTTTAAAATTCACACTACTAAGAAGAAATTCACACTACTCTGCTATTACCATATTTATCGTCACAATACAATACTATATTTGCTCTGATAAGATCTGTATTTGGATCTTTTAAATTTCTGAATGTATTTCATCAATGAATTATCCCTTGAGTACTTGCTGAATTATCCCTTGAGTACTTAAGATGCAAAATTGCAACCCATCTTTTGCACAGGATAGACAGAGAGAGAAATCTTCAAAGAGTACAGCTTTCAAGAGGAAAGAGTCAATATTTAGTCATGAATAGATAGATATAAGAAAACTCCTAGTAGAAGTTTGTTCTTATGACAAAAGCATTATGTCTTTAATTATATGGGCACTAATTTAGGACTTTGAAATATTTTCAGTGAAGATGTCTACTTAGAGTCATGTTCCTCAGTTTTGTTTTGTTTTTTTTCTTGTTTCAGAACTTTTGCTTGTTTGTTTATTTATTTATTTTTATGGAAGGATCAGCCTGCCTTGAGGGCATGGCTGGCACAGCATGTGGTGCCGGGGATCGAACCGCGGTCCCTGCAGCCGCCCAAGCTTTCCTAAGCAGGCGCTTTAGACCACTGAGCCATCCTGCTGGGCCCCATGTTCTTCAGCTTTAAATACAATCTTGAACAATGACAAGGTTCATAGTAAAATGAACGATTATCATGCATTTTAATTCAAATTTGTTTTATAGAAATGACATGTCTTCCTCACAAAATTGTGAGGTCAAGTTTTCAAGAAATAGTCTGTACGGTTATACTTTTCTAAGAAGAAGCACTTTCCAATACTTAGACACTACAGAGATAAACTTTTGTTTGTTTGTTTGTTTGTTTGTTTGCTTGTTTCTTTCTTTCTTGCTTGCTTGCTTGCTTGCTTTTTTTTTTTTTTTTTCTCTTGTGGCCAGGTCAGCCTGCCCTGGGTGCCACGGGGTGCTATGGATCGAACCACAGTCCCTGCACTTGCTATCTCTCTAAGCCAGGTTACATTTTCTGATGTCGCAAATATTTTAAATTACATATTTGTCATCAACTTTCCTAATTATATTTGAAGTTAAAATAAAACCTCTAATACCATAACAATTGAAGATAAATTTTATAAAGTTACCAATATTTTTAAGAATATGCTATACAAACTTTATTGGAGTATTATGGTTATGAATTACAAAGAAATTCACAACTAAAAGTATATTCTTGGGCTGGGAAGATAGCTCAGCAGTCTAAATGCCTATCTGGCAAGTGCAAGAGCCAGGGTTTAAGCTCCCAGTACCACATGCCATGCTATCCCTGAGTGGCACCAGCCACCGAATTCAGGTATGGTGGTGCACGCCTGTAATCCCAGCACTTGCTGGAACAGGAGAGAGTCTGAGCTGAGTAACAAGACCCTGTACCCAATAAATATGTAAATCAAAGATTAAAAAAAAACTCAAAAGTATATTGTCTAAGCATGTTTCTGTGCAAAAGGAAGACGATAATTGAATCTGAGGAGCATTCACGTCTGTTGTCCTCTCCACACTTGGAAAATCTAATAAAATGTCTGCCTATAGCCAAAAACTATTTCTTATCTTTCCATAAGAAAATGAGCGTATCAATTATTTAAAGAACACCATATTCGTTTTCGTACTATATTCTCTTCTGGCATTTGATATCCTCTAATATCTCAGAGCAAAAATCAAAAGCAGTTCTTAGGGGAAGCACCCTATTGATTAAAAAATAATAATAGACACCGAGAAGGGACACTAGCACTGATTCTGCAGGTCCTCTAATGAGCATTTTTATTTTTATTTTTGTGGAACTGGAGCTTAAACGCAGGCCCTTGCACTCCTCAGGCAAGTGCTTATTCTCCTAAGCTACCTCCCCAGCACACCATGAGGATTTTAATGGCCTGTATTCATCTTCAGAATCTTGTCCCATGATTGGTGTATGCATGTTTGATTAGTTTATGCGTTATAACATTAACCTTCTGCCGCAATTAGGAAAATTATCTTTACTATTCCATAACTAAGCAAACTATTCAGACTAGCACATGTCTGTTAAGCTTCCAATATTTTATTTATAATGATATGCTCTGTGGGATAATTACTGCATAATGCTTACTTACTGTACTGCTGTTCATCTCACAGTAATCTTAGAAGCTCAGCCTCCTAATAATATGGCTTCTCATTCTTTTGAAGTTAACTTACATCTCAATTAATATTGTTTTCTCTACTATACATCTGTTTTAAAATGTGGAGATACAAAATATCATTGTACTGAATTTTCTCTTTGTGAAAGGCCTAAAAGTATATATTTTTGAACTTTGATAGGCACCAAGGGAAGATAATATAAATATAACTCATTATTCTCTAATTATTTTGGAAAAGTTGTTGATAACTCTCAAGTCAATGATAGCCCAGTGATACTGGAAATGTTACCTTGTATGTTCACCTGTACCTATACAGGGTTCCAAAGTAATGGGGAAATTTGTTTGAATGTTAGGGTGGATATCAAGAGTTAGCTAGATGAAAAGAGATATACCATAGAAACCTGGAAACAAGAGTCTTGCTAACGTGAAATAAAAAAAGCAAAAGTTGACTGCAGAGACCATTAAGCACTAATTTAACATACTTTGCAGTGGCTTTGTGTCTATAGTTATGTTAGTTGGAAGAATAAGAGTCTTGAATCAGGATACATTTGCATATGAATTTCTGACTTAGCACGTGGCATTATTTTTTATTTGCTCACTTATTTTTTATTTTTTTTTTTTTACTTTTAATAAGAAATAACAATGAGACAGTTTCAAAAACACCAGGCATGATATTTTTTCTAATCATTATTGATAGAAAATGTTCTCATTGATGGGGCCCGGTGGGATGGCTCAGCGCCTGTTTTGGAAAGCTTGGGCAGCTTCAGGGACGGCGGTTAGATCCCCAGCACCTCATGCTGCTCCAGCCCTGCCCTAGGGGTGGGCTGAGCCAGGCATAAAAATGAGTGAATAAACAAACAAAGGTTCTGAAACAAGAAAAAAAAAATAATAATAATAAAATTTAAAAAATTCTTTTAAAAAAGAAGAAAAAGTTCTCATTGAGCTAAAAGAAACTAGTTGTGTACATAGTTCAATAGTCCATAATCATGGTGGATTATTGGCAGAACTGGCAATGTCAGAAGCTGTTGATTTAAGCCTTTTACAGCTCAGCATACTAACCTAGCTTTACTTTTTATGCCTCATGGTTTCTGCTGGGTGGTTAAGGGCAAGTTTAAGCAACATCTGTATAGCAAAACATATAATTTTTGTATCTCCCAAGGTCTCATATTATCAATTTTAGTAAAGGTTTTTAATTAGATTAAAATAAATGCCAGTCATGATTACATTAATGTATAATTACTAAAAATAAACAGTAATACAATTTTAGTGAAAGAATGTGACAATATATTTATTGTACTTGATAGTGGATTTGACTACTGATTTTCTAGAAATAGGATAAAAAGCCTGGAGAAATGCGATGAATCACCAAGATTCTGTGAAGTTGAGAAGCATAACAGTTCTTTAAGTGAAGCAAAGGTTTTCTCAATACTTTGCTTACAAATGTTTCAATACAGGTGGAAAATAATGCAATAGAACATTCTTTCCATTATCGTCTTGTTTTGTGTTTATAGCAAATGTAAAGTGATAGTTGGAAGGACAATTCACCTAGTCATGATGCTAAATGCTATTCTGGAATTGTCTCATAAATTTAATTCTTCACCAAGGCTTCTAGTGAAATAATTTTTTTTTTTTTTTTTTTTTTTTTTTTGTCTTTTTGAGACAGGGTCTCGCTATGCAGTTGAGGCTGGCCTTGAGCTCACTTTTGTAGCCCAGGCTGGTCTCGAACTCGCACTAATCCTCCTGCCTCAGCCTCCCGAGTGCTGGGATTACAGGCGTGCGCCACCACGCCCGGCTCAGTGAAATAAATTTTGCCACATTGAGAAATGCTTGTTGAAATGATTAAAACTGCAGGGATAAGCACCTCAGATTAATCAGTTTAAAGATTCCTTGATAAATAACATTTTGACAAGAAAAAATATAAGTAGAGGCACTGAGTCATAAGAATTCTCAGAGAACAGAATCCACAGTGTGGGACCCAGCGAAATGCATACTGCAACTATTACCAAAAATCACATATACACATACTTTATAAGTTGATTTTTTTTCTCCTTAAGAAAGTTTAGTGAATGCTATAGAACATTAAATGACATTTTAATTTATAAAGTTTATGTCTTTTTTTTTTTTTTTTTTTTTTTTTTTTTTTTTTTTTTTTTTTTTTTTTTTTTTTTTTTTTTTTTTTTTTTTTTTTTTTTTTTTTTTTTTTTTTTTTTTTTTTTTTTTTTGTCTTTTTGAGACAGGATCTCGCTATGGGAGCCCAGGCTGGTCTCGAACTCTACTGATCCTCCTGCCTCAACCTTCCGAGTGCTGGGATTACAAGCGTCGTGCGCCACCACGCCTGGCTTAAGTTTATGTCTTAATGTGTGGTAATCTATAATTAGCTTTCAATGTATACAGTACAACTAAGTTAAAAAAAGAATTTAGAATTTTTTGTGTGTCTGTTTTCTTTCATTTTTAATCCAAGCTAGAATATCATTGCCACAATTGTCATATGTTAAGGGGCAAAGTTTTATAAATACATTGAGACCATACAGCCTGCGTGTGCAAACAGTAGTGTCTCCCTAGGAAGAACCTGGAAGAGTACATAAAATCTGAAAGGTACAGTAGATCCTTTGAAAGTCAAGGCTCTGTTCAAAGGAATTGAGAAACTGGGATGAGAAAAATAAAAGAAAGGGAGCCGAGCATGATGGCACACGCCTGTAATCCCAGCACAGGCAGAAGGATCAGTGTGAGTTCGAGGCCAGCCTCAGCTACAAAAAAGTGAGGTCAAGGCCAGCCTGAACTGCATAGTGAGACCCTGTCTCAAAAAGACAAAAAAAGAAAGGGAAATAGATACAGAATATAGTCTGTATATAAACAGAATAGCTTAGATAATAGTAGAGCTGATTTGTGTTGGTCTACTGAAAGCTGTTGATGCTTAAATATTTTCTTCTTTTTAATTTCCAATTTTTTTATCCATTTTCATGCTTACATCTTATTATGTAAACTAATACAAAAATGTTATGCAATACAGCAATCATTATTGAATTCTTACTGTTTTTGTTTAGTTAATATGTATCATTTCTAATTTTTTTACTATTTTGTGTTCTCTTTACAGAAATTGTAGTTTCAAAAATAAATTAAATAGGTGAATTATTTCAATAATTTTGTAAGATCCATCGTTAGAATGTGCCTTTTGATATCTATATTTATTACTAAAGATGTTTTCTACTAAAAATAGTTATTACTGAATGTATTATATTTATATAAAGTATCTTAGTTTACCAGTTTCAGTGTTTCCTAAGGATGAGATCAAAGCATATATAAATGCCTTTTCACTGCATTGTAAGTGCAAGGTAAGTAATAGTTAAATTATTTGATTATGAAATTTAGAACTAATTTATGTAAGGATACAATATCATACATTATTAATCTTAATACATATCTTAAATGGGAGAGAAAATAACTAAGTAAATTTAAATTTAGATTTATTAATGTATTATCTATTTGTGAACATGGAGGGAAGATTTAACAAAGTAACATTGTCTTTTAAGAATTCTGTATTTATGCAAAATGAAATGTCCCATCTCAATGACACTGCAAAACTGAAAATTTCAAAAAATGAAGTAATTTTGAGTGTCACTAGATATTAAAAGTGACACACAAGCAACATTCAGACTTTAAAAATACATAAGAGGAGCTGGGGAGATAGCTCCGAGGCACAAGTGCCTGCTGGGCAAGTGCAAGGTCGTGAGTTCGAACCCTGGTCCCACCACAAAAAAAAAAAAAAAAAAAAAAAAAAAAAAAAAAAAAAAAAAACATAAGAAAATAATTCATTATGTAATTTTAAAACTTAGAGAAGTTAGTATGTTTTGTTCATCTTTATTTTAATGATTTTGATAGATACTTAACGCAGGAATACTGAAGACAGGCTACTTTGGGGTCAAATGCTCCACATTTTTGAAGGATTATTTAGTGGTGCAGGCAATAGTTGCTAAAAGTGCCCTCATCTCATGGGGCAAAACTGACGTACAGAATTTGTGCTTTGAAGAGTTGCCAGGGCCCGGCAGGATGGCTCAGTGGCCTAAAGCGCCTGCTTGGGAAAGCTTAGGCAGGTGTAGGGACCACAGTTCGATCCCTGGAACCACATGCTGCACCAGCCCTGCCCTCAGGGCAGGCTGAGCCAGCCATAAAAATAAAGAAAAAAACAAACAAAAGTTCTGAAACAAGAAAATAAAATTAAATTAAATTAAAAATTCTACAAAAAAAAAAGAGGTGCCAAACTACAAAAATTTACATCACAGTATTGTTTACATATAACAATTTAAAAATAAATTAACATTCAATACTAGAAATGTCACTGAGCATGTTTAATTTGTTGATTCATCATGATGCTCCATATTTTATGATAAATTAATATCACATCTTAAATAAGTAAGATAAGATATAAAAGAATGTTCACAGTATATTCTAAGTGCACAATTATTTTGTGAAACAGAATATATATTTTAGAAGTCTATGCACCAAGACATTGATATTTATTATATGTAAGTGATGGAAATGTCTGTGATATTTTTATTTTCATAGTGATATGATTTTTAAATATTCTCCACATATTTCATTCTCATAATTACAAATACCTAACCAAAAATAATATCTGAATTTCTAAATTAGATTATACTGGTTTAAAAATAAACCTATAATTATGAACACATATGACAATCACAAATAGATAATGATTTTTTTGGGAACCAGTAGATGTGAACAAAAGATATCAAAGGTAGCCTATTTATATTGTAAAATTTCAGTAAGTCACCACAAATGCACTTCTCCAATTTTTTTAGAAATTGTAAAAATATTTTAGTGGTCATTTATATCTTTCCAATAGAAAATTAGAACTATGAATTATTGTTTTGAGTTGTGCACATAACCGCAAACATAGAAGACGATACAAAAATTGTGCATGTAAATAAATGTGTTTTACTCACGACAACTCAGTACTCAAAATATCAGTTTTTCCTACCCATGTATAAAATATTAAATATCCAGAACACATCAGCAGCTGACTGATGAGGATGTAAAGTGAAATAACTTACCTTTATTACTTTTGAAAAAGCAAAACAGTATGGCCTCATTTAAAAATATCTTGCCTGTTTCTTACAAAACTAAATGTAGTTTTTATAGTCAATTCTTAAAGTTTCATCATTTCCAGCCTCGATATCTAAAAAATCAGTTGAGTGTTAATATCCTCAGTAAAGCCTCCTTGCAGATATTTATAGCAGCTTTGCTTATAGTTGAAAAAAAAAAAAAAAACATTATTCCTCTCAGTAAATGAATGGAAATTTAATGTGTAGAAGACTCAAACATCAGGGTATTACTTACTAATTAAAATGATAGTGTATCAGAGGATAGATATGGGAGAATTTAAATGTATACTTCTAATAAAAAGAAGGTTGTCTGCAATGTCGAATTCCTACTGTATGCATTCTGAGAAAAAGAAATCTATAGTGATTGTAAATGGATCCATGCTTTTCAGGAACTGCCAGCAATGATGGCAACAGTGAATCTGTCTCTCTGTCTCTCTTATATTGCCTTCAGGCTCTCTGCCCCAGGTTGGATGTCGCACTCACACCCAAGTGGATCACCCATAATCCCAGTTGATCATGAGTTAATCCCAAATTCTAGAATTTACCATGCCGTGACTGCCTGAGGCTTTCGGGGACAGCTAGACACAGACCATAACAATGGGGTTGTTATGCCTCAAATTCTAAAATCTCAAATTTCCAATGGTCCCCCAAATAAAATTCATTTTAAGGAAAGAAAAAAAAAGAATAAATGAACAGAACAGAGGATTTCAGAGCAATGTGAAACTCTTAAAGATGCTGTAATAATGATAGACACATGTCACTATACATTTATCCACAATATTGGAACATAAATACCAAGAGTGAAACACATAGTAAACTAAGGACATTGGGAAATTGTGGTGCATTGGTGTGGGTTCATTAATAGATACTGGGAAGAGGGAATACACTTACACAAAAGGAAAGAGTTGCTGAGTTGAGGAGGACAGAAGAGGCAGTAGGGGAAAAAGACTGATCTATGTGTGTAAGCAGGATGATTTGGACAGCTGTACTGTGCATTTCTGTTGGTCTGTGGAAAGGAGCACACAATACTTAATTTGTTTTGTCACCTGTTTTCAATTGATTGTATTTTTTCTCTTCTTTATTTCTTGCACATTTCTTTTTTCTTCCTTCTTCCAATTTTACATACATTTATCCGGTAATGTGAATAACTAGTTGAAAGACATGATGTAATACAACAAACACTGTGAAATTTATATTGTTTTGTTAAGTAAAATTCTGCATCACTTGCATTTTTTTATGTTTTAGTTCTAATTTGTACTTTAAAAAAATGAGAAATAGAAACAGTAGAAATTTGAAAAAACAAATATTCCACCTTGTTTTTTTTAATTTTTTTCTTGTTTCAGAACTTTTGTTTGTTTATTTGTTTTTATGACCGGCTCAGCCTGCCTTGAGAGCAGGCCTGGCGCAGCACGTGGTGCCGGGGATCGAACCGCAGTCCCTGCAGCCATCTGCAGGCACTTTAGACCACTGAGCCATCCTGCCGGGCCCAAATACTCCACCTTGTGTTGGATGCTGATAGCAAAGAAAATATGGATGCCAAAACTGAGCTTCATAGAGTGTAGGTTTAACGCACTCATAGTTTTGGAAGTTCGAGATCCAAGGGTGCAGTGCAGGTTCCAAGGCTGCTCCTTCACAGCTTTCTGAGGTACAGTGAAATGAGGTGATGCTTGGAACCTGGCAAGAAGAAGCAAGTGAATACATCAAAACTAAGAGCAGAGAGTATAGGGCGGGGCCAAACTCAAGTTTTCATGACAGTGCTCCCAAAAGCACAGTCTCCGGAGAGCTTCTCTTCAGCCACCCGAGTGCCTTCTCTGCGTGGTGTCTACTGCACCTTTCAGAACACCGCTCATCTTTGGTGCCCTGAAGATGAGGCCTTTTTAAACCACAGTGAGACAGGAGAATTCTTTGTCTTCCTCTTGACTTCACTATGAATCCAAAATGGCCTTAGAAAAGTCTGGAAGA
>PVJA010034701.1:0-22360 GCA_004027025.1 Myocastor coypus | reverse complement strand
CCTTTTTATAATAATGGCAGATTTCTCTTTATAAAGAGAAGTCAAGAAGAGCACGGAGCAAAGTAGTTCAAGTCTTGCAAGAAACAAATTCCAGCCCAGACTGCTATACCCTGCAAAACTCTTTCAAGTTCAATGGAAAAGTGAAATACTTCCGTGATAAAGAACAACTAGAGAATGTCATGATGACAAAGTCCACCCTGAACAGTTTACTAAAAGATATTCTGGAGAGGGATCAAAATGACCATGACTTGCTGCCCACCCACGCTGACCGACTGGGTCTGCGCCCATATAGGACCTCTCTGCCTGTGCACCCCTATCCCATGAGCCACCGGAACTCTGCCCCTGCCCGCTTGCACTGGCCAACCAGGCCTGAGCCCAGGTAGCACCTCCCCACCCTTATGCACCTCCACCCCACGAGCCACTGGCACTCTTCTCCCACCCATCCAAAGTGATCAACCTGGCCTAGGCTCAGGTAGGACCTTTCTGCCTGTGCATTCCTCCACCCCACCACAGGAACTCTGGCCCTGCCCATTTCCCCAAACAACAAAGCCAGCACTCAGGTAAGACCTCTTGGTCTGCATGGATACCCGCATCGCCACCAAAACTCCGCCCCAACCCGCAGCCTGTGACTGGTGGTAGCATAGGCAGGAACACTAGGCCTGCACCCTCACACCTCTGAAGCTTCTTCCTCACCCAGAACCTAGCTCTAGCATCTGCTGTGGAAACCTGCAGCAAAATTCCTGGCAGAGCATCTGGGGATTGAATGGAATTGAGCATCTTGCCAGAGGAGCACAGTAGGCTGTCTTCCAAAAGCTCCATCAGGAAGACACTGAGCACAGCAGCCAGATCCAGCCTGGCACATATGGATGAGATCAAGATTGGTGTATCCAGACCCAAATTTTGATAGGCGCTAATGGCATAACTTCACCAAAGTGCAGAGATCACTGCTACACAAAATGACAAAGAGAAGGAGCAAGATGCAATCTCAGGTCCTGAGCCCTCTGAGAACAAATAGAGGAGACACTACCATGAAAGAAAATGGGAATCATGCAGCTGAAATCTCAGAATTGGTAACATCTGAGGTAGACAGACAAGTGCAGAAACATATAGAGGAACTCACATCGGAGATAACATCTGAAATGAGAAAAGAAACACATACAATTAATAGAATCTGAAGTGGGAAAACAATTGCAGAAAAATATACAGAAAATCAAACCAGAAATAGCCTCTGAAGTAAAAAAAGACATCTCTGAATTAACGTAGGGGAACAACTGCAGAAAGCTAGACAGGAGATGAGAGCAGACACAATCTCTGAAGTAGAGGAAGAAAGGATAACTATAATGAAAATCTTAAATGCTACTAAAGAAGACACTGATAAAAAATTAGAAGAGAATAGAAAAATGATGGATTCCCTGAATGAGCAATATGGGAAAGAAATATATAACATGAAAGAGTTTCAAAGAGATATACAAAAAAATAAAATCTCAATCACAAGCTGGCAACATCATATGAACAAAAGTGAAGATAGAGCTTCAGATCTTGAAGAGAAAGTTGCAGCTAGTGAAAAAGGTAAGAAAGGATGTCTTAAAAACAACTAGGATACAGGAAAAAATAATTCAGCATCTGCAAAATGATGCCCACATGAACAATGTGAGAATAATAGGAATCAATGACAAGGAGTCAATACAAATGATTTAAAAAGAATACAGGCAGATGAAATAACAGAAAACTTGCCAAATATAAGAGAACAACATCACATTTAGGTAATTGAAGCATACATAATTCTAAATGACATCAATCTGACTAAAAACACACCCAGACATATAATAGTCAAGATCCCAGAAACTCAGCAGAAGAATAATATACTAAAAGCTCCTAGAGAAAAGAAACAGATCACATTTACAGGCAAAACCATCAGAATAATGGCAGTATTTTAGACCCAACAAACAAATTCAGTAAATTGGCAAGATGTAAAATTAATACCTTAAAAACTATTGCATTCCTGTATATCAATATCCACCAAGCAAAAACTAATTCCATTTATAATAGATTCAAAAAATCACATCCCCAGAACTCAGTATAACCAAGAAGGTGAAAGACCACTTTAACAAGAATTGTAAAACCCTGAAGAATGAAAATTAAGATTGAATTTGAAAATTGAAAAGCATCTGTTGTTCTTTGTTCTTGGATTTGCAGAATAAATGTTGGTAGGATAACTATACTACCCTAAATGACATGTAGACTTGTCCATTCCCTACTAAAATACCAACAATTTCCTTCCAGAAGGAGAAAAGGCAAACATGCTCTTGAGTTGGAGTCACAAAATAGTCTAAACAACTTTCGGAAAAAAAGAACAATGCTGGAGGCTTCACTATACCAGACTTCAAGCTATGATTCAAGCTGTACTACGAAGCCACAGTAGAAAACAACATGGTTTTGAGACAAAAACAGAAATACAGACCAGTGGAATGTAATGGAAGATGCAGAAACAAACACAAGCACCCTAAGCCAGGTGTTTCTGACAATGTGGCAAAACAGTATAAGTTAGGAGAAAGGTGGTCTTATTATAAATGATAGTACTTGGAAACACAGGTAACGTGGGAAAAAATGAGACTGGATCCTTTTATTAAAATTTTTGAAAAATGAATCAAATTTCTAGATATAAAACTAGAAAGGATGAAAGTACTTGAAAATAATGTACGGAAAACACTTGAAGCCATAGGCAAAGCAAAGACCAGGACTAGGATGTCAAATACACAGGAAATAATACCAACCAAATGGGACCACAGCAAATTAGAAAGTTTCTTCACAGCAAAGTAGATGATCAATAGAATGAACTGATGGCCACTGAATGAAGGAAAATCTATACTAGTTGCTCTTCTGATAGAGGAATAGCAGCAATAAACAACTTAATATTTAATATCCCATAAAATAGTGAATCCAATAAAAAATAGACAAATGAACTGAACAGATATTTTTTAAACGAGTGAGTTCAAAAGCCCAAAAACACACTGAAAATATTCAGCACCTCTAGCCACTAGAGACATACAAATTTAAACTACATTGAAATTCCATTCATCTCAGTCAGAATGAATATCATCAAAAACACAAAAAGGCAATGAATGCTGCCAAGGACAGAGGTCAAAAGAAAATTTATGCCATTTTTGGAAAGTCAACTAGTCAACTATGTAAATTAATATGGAGACTCAGAAAAGACTAAACGTAGGAATAGCATTTGACTCAGTTATACCAGTCATGGGCATTATTTCCAAAAGAAGTAAGAAGTATACACTATAATGATACACACATGGTCATGTTTTTTGTAACAACAGATAAACCATGGAAATAGCCTAGACCTTTAAGAATATCTATATCTATATCTATATCTATATCTGTATCTGTATCTGTATCTGTATCTGTATCTGTATCTGTATCTGTATCTGTATCTGTATCTATATCTATATGTGTGTATATATGTATATGACTAGAGTACTACTCAGTCATAAAGAAGAATAAAATCATGAATCATGTCATTTACAGGAAACTGGATGACATGAAAAACCATCATGACAAAAAATTAACAAAACTCAGAAAATTAGACTTTTTTTTTCTTTTTCAGAATCAAGAATCAAACTCAGGACCTTGCACTTGTCAGGCAGGTACTTGTGACCCTGAGCTATCTCCCTCTCCCCATAAGACTCAGAATATTAATCATTTCATGTTTTCCTCACCTGATAAACTTAAAAATCACATATACTATTACAAATACATATTGCCATGGTTTGTGTCCAGATGTTCCCCAAAGCTTAAGGCAGTCCTAGAACATTTTAGATGTGGCTGAATCTAGAGTCTGTGGTTGACTTATGGTGTAATGCTAGGATTAAGGTTGCTGGGATCGACACCTCATTCCATCCTGAGCACATGCCTAGCATGTGAGTGGGTCCACCCAGTGCCTACTGAATCCCCATTCAGCCCACAGTCCAGGACCAGCATGTGAATGGAACTTCATCCATCAGACAGGCTGAGTGTGGAATTCTGAGGTAGAACTACCTACAGAGAGGCTAGAGGCAAGATCACCTAGCTGATCCAGGAGCAGAACATCTTTCTAGAGTGGCACAGTGGATTTACCTCTAAGGGCAGCAGCAAGAAGGAGAGGAGTGCAGCCGCCAGACCCAAGCCATACTCATCTAGATGAGTTTGAACTTGGTAGGTCCAGACCTGGTGCTAAAGTAAGCACTCTATGAAAGCTCTACATCAAAGGTCAGAAGACAGTGGAGTACAAAATGACAAAGAGCAGGAGCAAAATGTATTCTCAGGCCCCAAGCTCATGCAGAACAAATGCAGGAAATGATAGCATAGAAAAAACTGGAAAAACACACCTGAAATCTCTGAAATAATAAAATCTGCAGTAAAGAAACATCTACAGAAAGGTATAGAGAAAAATCAAATCAGAAATAAGTTATGAAATTAAAAAATGATAACTATAGTGAAAGAATTACTAAGTACTTCTAAAGAAGACACTGATAAAAATTAGTGGAAAATAGAAAATGATGGAATCATTCAATGAGCAATATAGGAAAGAGATAGATGCATGAAGCATATCCAAAATGATATATAAGACATTTAAATCTCAATCAGAGCCAGGCATGGTGGCACACACTTGTAATCCCAGCACTTGGGAGGCTGAGGCAGGAGGATTGGTTCAAGTTCAAGACCAGCCTGGGCTATAAAAGTGAGCTCAAGGACAGCCTGAACTACATAGGGAGACTCTGTCTCAAAAACAAAACAAACAAACAACAAAACAACAACAAAAACTTCAATCACAAGCTAGCAAAACCACAACAATGAAAGCGAAAATAAAATTTCAGAGTTTGAAGACACTGATGCAGCTAGTGAAAAGGTAAGAAAATATCTCTTAATAACAACTATGATGTAGAAAAAAATAATTCAACATCTACAAGACTGTGCAAAGATGAACAATGTAAGACTAATAGCATTAGTGAGAAAGGAGTCAATACAAATGATGTAAAAAGAATGTGTATAGTAATAATTCAGAAAACTTCCCAAATATGGGGAAACAATCTGACATTCATGATAACTGAAACATATGGAACTCCAAATAATATCAACCCAATTAAAATCATACCCAGGGCCAGCGAGATAGCTCAGTGGTCTAAAGTATCTGCTTAGGCAAGCTTAGGCAGCTGCAGGGACCACAGTTTGATTCTTGGCACCACATCCTGTGCCAACCCCACCCCCAGGGTAGGTTGAGCCGGCCATAACATAAAGTTAAAAAAAAAAAAATAAAACCACACCCAGACATATGATAACCAAGATTCCAGAAATTCAGCACAAGAACAGTATACCAAAAGCTGCCAGAAAAAAGAAACAGATCACATTTTAAGGAAAATCCTTCAGAATAATGATACATTTCACTTTACAGACCATCAAATCAAGAAGAGCATTGATTCACAAGTCTTGAAAGAAAACAAATTCCAATCCAGACTGACATACCCTGCAAAAATCTCTTTCAAGTTCAGTGGAGAATTAAAATACTTTCCTGACAAAGAATGTCATGATGCCAAAGCCAACCCTACACAAACTCGAGAGAGATCAAAATGACCACATCTCCATGAATGAGAATGCAAAGAATCCACAAGTAGGGCAGAGTTAAAAACAGGAGAAAAAGAGGTATACCGCTTTTCAATTATTCTTTTGTATACAGAAGCAAAATATTTCCATCACTATGTTCTACAAATGGACTTCTGTACCCTCAGGATCATGTTTCTCTCCAGGAGTACAAGGTAGATATCAGGGAAATAGCAATACGTCAGTCCCACAAGTGATACCTGGCCACCAGTAAGCCTCATGGACACTGTCCATGTCTACAACATACTAGAACTTTGTGCGATACGCTATCTCCAAACTGTTTGAAGTCCTGGTCATATATTTCTCATTCCAGTCTTTATGTTATGTTTTATTCTTATTAATTCTTTATTATCATGAAAACATTTTCTTGGTTGATATTTTTACAAATATTAATCTATTCAAATACTGTGTGAGGGGCCAAGGAGATAGCTCTGTGGCACAAGTACCTGATTAGCAAGTATGAGGTTGTGAGTTTGAACCCCGGTGACACAAAAAAAAAATACTGTGTGAGTACTCTGAGTTGATTACAGATTCATACATATGATACACAACATTTTGGTCTCTTGTACTCATGATTTAATTTAAATTTTGGAATACTGTTTTGAAATATTTAATTTCATTTTCAATTAATATTAGATGTACTTTCTGAATATTGTTTAATTTTAATTTTTGTTTTATGATTTATACTGTATCTTTCACTTACATCTAAGACATGATATATTATTTTCTCTTAATATTAGAAAATTTCAAAAACATATTTCCATTTTCCATTGACTTTTATTACTTCTTCCTTGTCTTACACACACATATATATGTGTATGTGTGTGTATGCATGTATATACATATGTATACATATATATGAAAAAAATGTATGTAACCTAACAAAATTGGTACTGTTTTGTAGAAATCTTCAATGACCTTTTAATTGGGTTTAATATAATTATATTTTACATAGTCCTCCATAACTACCATTTTGAGAGCTATTTATTCGTCATCCAAGACCATACAGCAACTTCTTTTGCTTTCTAGATTATGGTTTTTGTTATTTCCTACATGCTACATCTGGAGATATTAGAATATTTCAGTTATACATAACTGGGAAATATTTTACTTTCAGTTTCCAAAGGTATCTTTGATAAGTATAACATTCAATGAGGGCAATTTTTTTCTCTCAGTCATTAGAATTAATTAGCATAGTCTCTTACCCACTTGCTCTTTTTTTATTTGTTTTTTTTTCTAATGTGGAATAAGATGCTAATTTTTTATTTATATGCTTCAGTGATTTTTTTCTTTATAATTAGTTTTAGACTATTTCATTTTTGTGTATTTTAGTATGATTTTATTAATATTTCTTATGCAAAAGATACATTTTTCTTGGAAATGTGCTGTGTTTTGTACTAAATTTAGAAATTATAAATCTTTAAATATTTATTGCCTACCCCTTTTTACTTTGAGCATTCTAGTTATATGAATATAAGTTTCTTGATTTTGGCACAGAGTGAACTATTATATGGCTTATCTGTAAATTCTTCATTTTTATTCTAGACACTTTTTGTTGTTATATTCACACAAAAATAATTTTTACAATGTATAATCTATTATTAATCTCATGATATATAATTACAGAAATATTTCTCTAAAATTCACTTTGTTTACGTCTTCTAGCTTTCACATTTCAATATTTGTCTACAATTTTAATATGCTATATAATTATTGATTTTCAATAAAGTTAATGAAAAAAATAAAATAAAAATATAAAGATAAAAAGGGATGCTGGGATTAAGGGATGGTGATTGTTGTAGCAGATCATTGATTTTATTGGCACTGTAGTAATCCGCAGACAGGATATAGCATAAGGGACAGAAAGATGCTTGTCTTGCTTCTTCCCCTTGTTGTTCTTGCTGCCTTCTGGGTACCATAAATCATTCCATGCCAAGCCACTTTGCCTGGGATCCAGCTTACTATGAATTGAATACACTATGAACTGTGAGTTAAATAAATCTTTATTTCTTTAAATTTGAGCTCCATCTATTTTATCTGAGCAATGAGAGAAAATTAAGATAAATTTTTTAATCAAAATAATGGAGTTACTACTATAACCATACCTGGCCATGTGACTCAGAAGCCTTTGAGAAGGTGGTATGGTTTATGTCTAATTGTCCCCGCAAAGCCTCATAAGTCAGGGGGCAGGGACTTCTAGAATTTGAGATTTGATCCATGATCCCTGAGATTATGGGTTTTAGTACTGATGGGATTATGGGCCGAAGTACTTCTGGGATTATGAATCTACCCCTAAGCCTGATTCTTGTGCTCCTGTTTCCTGTTGCCTTGAGTACCTTCCCCATTTCCTAACTTCTGTTTCCATCCCTTGTATCCCCTCTGGTGTCCATTCTTTCAGCTTCTGATAAAGTTCCAGGCTGTGGCTTGGACTCTGCCAGTGAACTGCAGTGGACCCATTGCCTGCTCTAGTTCTCCTTGAGGTGTTGACTCTGCTTGGACCAAGGCTGCCATCATATTTGAATGTCCTTTTCCAACAAAGTATTCAAAAGCAGTGATGGAACTGTTTTAGTATCTTAACCCATTATCTTCATTCTTCTTACCAATGTTTGAGATATATTCTAACCTTAAATGCAGCAACTATTTTTTCTGTGTAGATAAAACAGGAATTTTAAATGAATAGAATTAAATGTATTTCAGTGTGCAAATACAATTTTGAATGAATTAAGGAGGCTGTAAGTTTGGTGAGCACCGACTTTTGTAGTCTCATTTGAAATGTAGAGTTTCTCCAGAAACCCCCCTCCCCAGACACTCCAGAAATAGCATTTCATTGCCCATCTTGGCAAAGGTTAGCACAATCAAATTGATACATAAAATTAATCATACCAGTAACAAAGTGATTTCACTGAGAGTCACTGCCCCCTTTAGCTTTGCTGTTTTGCTATCAGGCCATGCTTGGGCTGACTTCATCTGCCTGGGGACTCTTCCTTGTAGGACTTCCTTATAGGCCGCTCCCAGTATTATGAAACTGTCTGCCAGGTCTCCGTCCAAGCTTATAGGCGAGTCAGACCCTCTTGGTATAGTATTCAAAAGTTTTATAATAATAAAGATCAAAAGAGAGGTCATAAACCTTTTTAGAGGAGAGAGGTATTTATACTTCGATTTACATGTCTTATAGTTTCTTACCATTTTAAAAAATCTAGATGAGATTATTATAATTAAGCAGCACTTTCATCTCTAAGTTTCATGGCTGTCAAGGTGAATGCAGTATAATAAATCTGCCTTTATATCTCAACCAAACTTGGTGATCTCTTTTCAGTTTTCTCACCCAGTCTGAGCTCCCAGCCCACACTACAGATCTCATCTTGTAGTTTACATTGGTCACAGGGGCTGGGGATTTGGCTCAATGGTAGAACGCTTGCCTAGAAAGCTGGAAGCCCTAGGTTCATTACTCGGCACCAAATTGAGCCAAAGAAACTTTCCAAACTACATTGATTTGTCAAAATCATTCTTTTCTTGATTCCATGGAATATCCTTTCTTCTTGTTCCAATTTTCTCCAAGCATGGCCAGAGAACTCTCCTACAGTGATTAAGTCTGTGTTGCAGTTCTTTATAAAAGTTCATTGGATGATAGACAAGTTTTAATTTCTCATATGTCTAACAGCAGTGAATATGTTTTGGTATCACAGAAACTAAATACAACCTAAAGATCCTGACACAAAGAATCCTGCCCATGAAACCATCCAGATCAAACTTCACAAACTGCCATGATGTTTTTATGTTGTAGACGCTTACATGTTTCCACATTCAGCTTTGCAATTCTTAATCTTACAGAATGCCAGGTCTTATTTATTTATTTTTATTCCTTTTAATAAGAGATAACAATATGAGACTCTCCAAACATGTTAGCAGCACACTCGCAATAATTGACACAATGCATATTGTTGTCCTCATAAAAGTTATACAGAGTACAGGGTATAGACATGATAAGTTTTCTAATCAATATTGGCTCAGAAAAAAGAAGAAGAGGAAGAAGAAGAAGAAGAAGAAGAAGAAGAAGAAGAAGAAGAAGAAGAAGAAGAAGAAGAAGAAGAAGAAGAAGAAGAAGAAGAAGAAGTTTTCTCTTTGAACTAGGAGGAAGTAGTTTTATACATAGTCCAGTGTTTCATAATTGCAGTGGGTTACCAGTGAAACTTGCAGTGTTGAAGGCTGTTGATTTAAGCCTCTTACAGCTCACCACACTAATCTAGCTCTGCATTTTATGTCTCGTAATTAAGCTTTTCTGCTGGGTGATCAAGGGCAAGTTAAAGCAAGACTTGTCTAACAAAACTTTCATCATTTGTGTTTTCCTAGATCAAATCTCCTCAGGATTAACTTTGGAACCATACACAGTGCTTTGTAGAACTGTTGTCAGTGTCAGCCCCCTGGATGAGTCACGGCCATTGCTTGATCATTTTGCTCTCTGTGAAAGCCTGAGAGAACAACTCTCCCTAGGCACACTATAGTTCATTTATCCCTTTCCTCTGAGGTCCCATAATGTTCTTGACCAGAAAATTTGGGAAACCACTAAGTTACAGGATGTTACAGCATGGGTTCTCTTATATCCTGAGTCCTCACTGATCTTGAAGGGCTAGGGCCAAAATGTTGGCTATCCTTCTAGCTCTTCTTTTTCTCCAATTTTTGATCTGTTAACTTACATTGTCAACCCTTCACCAGAGAAGCTTCGTGATACTATTACTCTATAACATAGGTAATCGAGCTCAACATCATTGTCTTTCTGAATATCAAACATCTTAGACTTAGCTTGACATTGGTCTTTTCCTTCAATCATTGATATTCTAATAAATCTCTACAGAATGTGATAAAAGCAGTTACACATTTTTACACAGACATTTAGAAATCTAAGGATGTACAAAATTGTAGCCTGTCAAGCCTATGGCATTTTGTCTAGTCTCTTATTCTCAATTAATACGCTTTTTTATTTTTTTGTTAACAAACCATTTACTTGAGAGTATAGCAGTAACTGAGTTTGCATTAGAAGCAGTACACATCTAAAAATCCCAAATGACATGCATTCCAAGGGTAGTTTTAGTGTTACTTCAAAAATTTTCCATTCAGCTGTGTTATGCCTTCCCATTTTTATTTCTTCTTTAGATTTCTTATACTAGGGAGACTATACAATATTTACAAATGAAGGTCTGGTTTATTTCACTTATGAGTATATGTTCAATATACATCCATTTACATATGAAGTCTTCCAGTTTATCATTCTTTATAGCTGAGTAATATTCCATTGTATAAAAATACCACATCTTTTTTTAACCATTCTTCAAATCATGGGCATTTTGGTTGTTTCCAAGATTTGGCTATTACAAATTGGGCTGTATATCTGGGCACCTATATTATAAACATAGGTGCACAGATGCCAGGTCTTATTTTCCCTGATTCAAAATTCTTTATTCCTATACTGTTAAAATCAATGATGGGTATAATCACTTCCTTTATGAGAAAATGGAAGCCTTCACAACTCCTGAGGTGCAGTGGACCACTCTGTAGGATCCCCTTGGGTAATAATAGTAACCAATGGGCTGTTTTCCTGAGCTGAACTTTTAAAATCTTAAACACCACCTCATGAGAAATATCCACAGTTTTACTAAAATCTGCATGTTATGTAATCACTAGACTAATTTTCAAAGGCAAAATTGTGACTTTAACTAGGTAACAAAAATGAAATAACATCCATGGATGGGCATGGTGGTGCATGCCTGCAATCCCAGCGCTCAGGATACTGAGGCAGGAGTATTGTTGTGAGTTCAAGATGAACCTGGGCTACAACGTGAGCTCAAGGCCAGCCTGAACTGCATAGCAAGACCATGCCTTAAAAAAATCTAGTTTTACTAATTAACAAAACCATCTTAATTTTGATCATCTATATTGTTTCAAATGACCACAGTACTTTCTAGGGGCAGGACTTAAGGGACTCTGGCCATTTTATGTTTGCTGAGCTATCTCCCCAGCACAAGTGTATTTTTTTTTTTTTAAATGCGTTTTTGGGCCCAGCAGGATGGCTCAGTGGTTTAAAGCACCTGCAGGCGGCTGCTGGGACTGTGGTTTGATCCTGGGCACCACATGCTGCGCCAGCCCTGCCCTTAGGGCAGGCTGAGCCAGCCATAAAAATAAATAAAGTTCTGAAACAAGAAAAAAAATAAAATGAAAAATTTTAAAAAATGCACTAAAAATGCACTTTTATAACTGTACAAACCTAAGTCTTTTAGCAACTCACTATGAGCAATTCTTTTTAAATATTAAATTTTCAAGCTTATCATATACTCCTCTAATGCATTACTATGCCAGCAAGTAGGAACACCAAAACAAAGCCAGAATTTGGAAGCAGACTTATTTTTCACTGATGGGCACTGAGTGGGATCATTTAAAAATATCAAGCCTTTTCAAAGGCCCAGGAAGGGAGGTTTTTATGGCATCTGTAAAGGGGAGATACAGAGGTAGTGTATTTTGCTGTCTTTGACTGTTTTTAATTTTTATTGCATATAACAAGAAATAACAATGTGACAGTTTCAAAACACATTAGTAGTACATTTCCAGTATTTGATACAATGCATATTGTTGTCCTAGTAGTTATATACAGAGCACAGGGTGCAGACATGAATATTTTTCTAATCATTATTGGTACAAAAAAGTTTCTTCTCCTTTGACTGGCTTTTACAATATGCATCATCATAGTGACCAGCCATTTCTGAGAAGAAGAAACAACTGGAACAGAAACAGGAACTGTCACTTGAGCAGCTAACAGACGCACTGGGGGGTCATTTTTCTACTGTATTACTAGAACTACTTCTACTACTATAATTACTTATCAAAAGCATATTTATTTATTCTGTAGTGGGAACAGTACAGAATAGGCCTTTGCATCCAGTGAATCCATAGCCTAACAATTGATACATGTTCCTCATTGTTCTAATTGTAGAATCTCAGGTAGTCTTAGCAGCTGATTGACAGAGTTCTTTCATTTTATTGACAAACTGAGGATAAGTGAAATGAAATACTTTAGTTCATGCAAACAACATCATAGATCTATTGTTTGTTGTGAAACTCTGTATTAATAACAAACAGAATGACTATCAGGAAACCCATCCCTCCAGAATGCTATTCAAGATCCCACATCACTTCTGAGAACAACTTGTAGAAATTCAAAGATTCTCAAATGGTCTAATTTAGATGAACTAAATAGTATTGTGAGGGTATTAAAGGGAACATGATATTCAGTTCTTCCAAATATTCTCCAGATGGGTGGCTTTGATGGCTTCAAAAGTCTTAACTGGGCATTGAGAAGGAGAGCCCTGCATGGGACAGGATGAGGATGTCTCGGGTTAAGAAGTTTCCAACTCTGAAAAAGTTCTCTTTGCACAGATTGAGCTTTCTCATACTGACATTAAATGCTTCATGTTTTATGTACCCTGCATAGTTATTTTTAAAAATGTGCACCTTGCCTGTTACTTCAGTGTTAAAGTTTTTTTAAACGAGTAAGGTAGAGTTATTGAACTTCACAAATAAAAACAAAACTACACAAATGTGGTTATGTTTGAATTTCAGATGAACAACAAATGAATTTTTTAGTGTAAACAAGCCCTGTGTAATATTTGGAACATACTCTGAAAGAAAGATCATTTACCTGCAACTCAAACTGAATGCCTTATTTTTTATCTGGCAACCCTACTCTCAGGACACAGTTTGAATCACTAAACTGTTACTTTACTGTTGAACATTGGTCATTTCAGGAGACAATGAGGAACGATCAAGTCTTGTTCCAACCTGTGTGGTAGTTTTAATGTAGGCCACTTAGACTGCTAAACAGCTCCATAGGTCCCTGTGGTCACTGCCTGTTACAGAGATCAGCACATGTAGCCCTTGATCTAAGCTGTAGACAGTCACAAACTATCTGTGATACTCTGTTATTTTCTGTGGGCTGAGGCCAAGGTAATTACAAAATTCTCTGGAGGAAAACATATCCATTGATTTTAAGTTGTTTAGGGAAATTTTCTGTAATGTAAGCTTCCTTCTGCCATGACTGCCACTTTCATGTAGTATACACAACAGTTGAGTAGAAAACAAAATGCCTTTTGTGGAGAAATCTGGTGTCTTGCCCTTTTTGTTTGTTTAACTTTGTGGGAGCAAATATGGGAGAGGAGTTGGTGGGAAGCAGAGGAAGTCAATGGAGACTTGAAGCTCAGTTCTTTAACCTTAGATCACTGAACTTCAGAGGTAAAAGTTAAACTTTGGTTTTGGGGATTTTGTTTGCTGTCAAGTAGCCATCTCAGCATCCACCACAGATGAGACAGAAACATGGACACCCTCTGCCCCTCTGCTGATATTGGCTCTTGAGTGCTTAGGAAGACAGCTCCAGGGGAAAACCCAATGTTTGAACTTTTCACTCTTTGGTCATTTTGTTAGACGGCAGTGAGTAAGTGCTGAAGAGAAAAATGTAAAACACATTTACTAATTAGCCTTCGTATTTCCCTTTCACCCTTTCTTTATGTACAATCCTTCAGAACTTGTTTTCCTCTAATCTACTTGTCTTAACATTGAAACATATTTGAAATGCAGATGATAAGAAGAAAAAAATAGGAAAGAGTTAGAGGACACCATCTAAGAAAAATGTTTTTACATGCTATTTAATGCTTCTCGGTTTTTCAACTGATTTTCTGACTTGAACAGACTACAAGTGAATTTCACAAATATTAAAAAGAAAACAAAAAAGAGGGAAAGCTAGGGAGATAGCTCAGTAAAATAAGCACTTGCCTGGCAAGCACAAGGTCCTGAGTTCAACAATCCCTGGTACAAGAAAGAAACAAAGAAAGAAACAAAGAAAGAAAGAAAGAAAGAAAGAAAGAAAGAAAGAAAGAAAGAAGAGAAAGAGAGAGAGAAGAAAAAAGAGGGAAAAAATTTCTGTGTCCAATCTTTTTACAAAAGTATAGTCCTCTGTAATGTGTTACATTTTATTTATAGCCTAAAAGTTTCCGCATAAACAAATGTATTTGTTTTGGATAAGAGTTAATTTTAAGAAGGAGCCCTGTAACTGAATCTTTCCTCTCTTCTTTCCTGATGCAATAGAGTCAAAGTAAACCAAATGCCAGAGAACCTCTATGCAGAGCAGCCAAGCTGCTGTAATTAAAACAGTTTTACAGCCCTCTTTTTTAGAGTAGTTTTAGGCACACAAAACAATTGAGCAGAAGGAACAGAGAGTCCTCCTATCAGCCCTGCTCCCACTTATGCATGGCCTGCTCTACTAATAACATCAGCTGGATGTTTTATTACCCCAAAAATGAAAAGGGAAATTGCAGTGGTAGAGTTGAAAAAGAAATGAGTCTATTCAAATCATCTTTTATTTAATTTTTACCTTCCTTTTTTGGGTACATTTTAGGGAAGGGTCTGCAGGGTGTTCAGGGTCTCACTATTAGATCAGACTCCTAGTGATCTGCTTGATTATAGCCCTCCAAAAGCTGAAATTATAGGCATGCGCCACCACACACAGTCTCAATTGCAGTCTCAGTGTGCACCAGGGGAGAGGCCAGCATAGCAGGCCCGGGGATCCAACCCCTGGTCCCTGCACTTGCTTGCCAGCACTTTAATCTGCTGAGCTATTTGGCCAGCCCTAGCTTCCATGCTTGTAAGTTTATATGTGTGTACACATACATAAACATACATTCACATATGCCTACATACATTTATAATCTCTGAGAATTTATTTTTACAAAGTAAATATTTTGCTTATCTACTAAGACAGTGTTGACAAAAACTTACATTTCAAAATAAGACTCATGTTAAGTTGACTAGCTAAAGGAATCTTTAAACTTTAAGAAACCGCATAAAGAGCTAACAGGAAAAATCTTCTATGATACCAACACTAAACACATTCTTACATAAAAGTTGATGACTGTGGTGTGCTTCACCAGAGCAGGTCAGCTGTAGGAGGTCCTGGCCCTTGGTGACAACTCTTCCATTGGGCCCCAAACAGCTGGGCAATGTCAAAGCTACAACATAGTACCATCAAGTAGGCCCCAGAAATGATGAAGCTGAGCCCAAATTTCCTGTTCTCAAACCACGCCACAAGAAACTTATTACACCAGGGCCATTCACTGTTTACTTAGTGCCCAGGGAGGTATGCATGAGCCAGGGTTTCTCGGTGGGTACAAGGTTATCTTGGGCAGCAGCTCCGGCTGCATCCCTCTAAGTGCTAGCGGCACTAACCTCTTTACTGGCTGCAGTGAGCAGAAATGTCTCCAGGGTTTTCCAAGCATCTCTTTAAAGGAAAATCGCTTGTAGTTGGAAACCTCTAGCCTACATTAAAACAGAAATTCCCAAAGTCTAGTAAGCATGGGGCTCATATAAGACACAGGTTTGAAGCACAGGTTCCAAGCTCCCCACCACCAGGAGTTGGGGCAGGGGAGGGCTGTGTCAACACTGAAGTAGACCCCAGTAATCTTGGTTTTCACGACATCCCAGGTGACTCTGATCCCAAATGTCACACCACATGCTTTGAAGAACATGCTGTTTGGGGAAGAAAAAACTGTTTCTGCTCTGAAAGAAGCTATCAGGCATGGCGATGCACCAGTTTCATACGCTAATAGCACTGCAATATAAAACAAATCAGGGGCCAGCGAGATGGCTCAGCGGTCTAAAGTGCTTGCTTAGGAAAGCTTAGGCAACCATAGGAATCACAGTTAAATCCCTGGCACCACATGCTGCACCAGCCCCACTCCCAGGGCAGGCTGAGCTGGCCATAGTATAAGTAAGTAAGTAAGTAAGTAAGTAAATGAATAAATGTTTTTAAAAAGACAAATCAGCAGATTCTATGTGAAAACTATAAACACCTACCTGAGGGATGTATTGAATAACAAGAGTGGTCTGAAATTGCTCAGTTAGCAAAGTCGCCACCATAAGTATCTATTGAATTTTGAGCTTTGGTTAATAGATGAAATTTTCAGAGAGTCTTCAGATGAAAGCAGGGATTAAGCAGAGGAAACCTTGCAAGCAATGGGAGAAGGGCTGTACATTTCATAACTAGAATATAAAACCTGTGCCCCCCAACTATATTTGGAAACAAAAGCTGGAATAAACCTGCCAATGTATACTGTGTTCAGTGTGCCACCAGAAACAAGGTAGCAGTTCCCTCAAGATCACAATTACTACTTAAACCAACTGCTGTAATAACTCATGGCCTAGAGGGTGTGTGATGCACCAGGGTCAGAAAAAGTCTGGCTATCCTGCTTTGTCCCCATTGTTAGTAGGATGTATGTGCAGAAGTTATGTCAGACTTAATTTTAGAATTTTTGCAGAAGTGTGGAAGAAAGGTCATATACAGAAGAGGCAAAACAGGGAGTAAATGACTTGTTACAATCTTCAAATAACTCTCACATTCTCTTTTACACCATATTATTTTTCAGGGAAGAGCTTTTTGTAAAGGATTTAATAGGAAATTTCAGGTGTGTGTGAAGGGTTCATCAGATAAGATACATGGCTGATTTTATCCCCAGCCTGATTCTGTTTTTCCTGCATTACAACTCACTACTCCCTACACAGTCTCTGATGAATGTCACAGTTACACCTCCCCTGGCCATCAGCACAAAACACCAGGTAGAATATTAAACAGATCATTATTTGCTATAAATAGGTATTCATTGAAAACAAAGCTGAAAAAAAAAGTGTGAATGAATAATAGCCCTTGCTTTCTTCATGCAGCCCTGGAGTGAATTTGGAGACTCTGAGCAAGCAACCTTGAAGCACATATTTGTCATCCTTCTTTGTACCAAGAGTCATATATTCACCCCAATATACTTTTATTTTATTTTATTTTATTTTATTTTATTTTATAGTATTTGAAACCATACTGACCTGGAGGCAAAGGCTACTTTTTGAAAGAAAAAAAATTATACTCTCTGCTCCTTTACTCTGTAGGGTGTCTGGTACACAAAGGTGTTTAAAAACTATTTTTGAGAAAATTATTTAAGAAATGGATGATTTGCCAATCTATCAGCATTGGTCTTGCAGTACTTAGCTTCCTTTTTTTTTTTTTTTAATGGTACAGGGATCAAACTCAGGACTTTGCACTTGCCAGGCAAACATTTATTCCAGTGAGCTATCTCCCCATATCCTGAATTTCTAAACTAGTGTTTGAAACAGATTGCTCATGCACACCTGCTTGCAGTAATGAAGTCAAGTAAACTGTATGGACTGGGGCAAGACGCTCAGCCTTGTCATAGAGTATCAGTTTTTCTTCTCTTACAGCTCGCTTGCCCATCTAATGCTTACTAGTTCTCTGTTTTCTGTTTTACCATCCTCAGCCCAAAGCCCACTCACATGGAAAACTGATGTCTAAGGAGCTTTATGTTACCACCCTAAACAGGCTCCAAGTTTCTCTGTTGTTGAGGTGTTATGCAGATTTCCAGGGGAAGAGTGGAGCTCTCACAGAGGGTCCTTTAGCAACATCCATATAAACTATCATGCCTAGTTCAGTAAATGATGCAACCATAACTCCTGATCAGAGAGCTCTTTGTTCCAAAGCCCACAATACTCACTACCTAAAACTCTCTTCTTAAATAATATCTGTCATTATCTATATTTTCTTTTCTTATTTTCATTGAAAATATAAGCTACCAAGTGGTTAGCCTTTTTTAAACCAATAACATTATACAATATGATTTCAGAGGAATAATTCTAAATGTAAAAGGTTCTTTCTGAAACTCTATTATTTGAAAATTTATTTCAATTATCAGAGTCTATGAAACTACTCATGCCATGGAAGTCACAAAAGTTGAGTCGCACATGGCCCTCGTCTTTCTGGCACATGAAATTGCTTTGGCAGGCAAACTCATAAATGGAAACCAGTTAAGTAGCCGAAAAAGCAGCCTGTAATTTAGTACCAAGGTCAGGAGTTCAGATGGACATTTAGAGAGACATCCTAAAAATTTAAAAACCAAAGTGAACTAGGGTAATTATGTAAAGGGTGAGATTAATCCAGAGGAGGAGACAGGTTGGAGGAGGGAGCATAATCAGAGAATGGGAGTAGCAGTGCAGGGATGATTCCCAGAAAAATGCTAATAGAGTACAATTCAGGGGGTGTGCTGGTAATCCTGGAAGGGAGGAATATCTGCTCCTTGCTGTGCTTAATCAAGAGTTCCCTGAATAACTAGCTGTGAAGTATACAGTGGAGACCAGGGCAGGAAGTAGAGCCAACAGTATTTGAAGGATGTTAGTTTGCAGGAGGTACTAATTGGACATGGAAAAGTAGAGATACTTAACAATTTTGTAGAGAGGGAGACTGAAAGCAGGAATATCTGTTAGGTAACTATCATAACAACTCAGGAGGAGGGCAAAAAAAGCCCTAAAGTGAGCTGTAATGGAAAGGAGCAGCAGATGGTTGTAGTTTTGTTCAAAGTGAGTCAATGGGATGTGGCAAATTCATTGGGGAGATGAAATGAAGTACTGAGGTGTGGAATTGGCTCTAAATCTCATCAGCAAATGCCATGGCAGATACAGTCATCTAACTCTCCGCATCCACCCTATTCTATTAAAACTTCTGCAAAAATATCTGTTCCAGATTTGTAAGTCTTTGTATCATTTTCTTGTTGTTTTATGATTTCTAAGGTCATAATACTTAAAGTTTAAGTCAGTGGCAAGATGATTTAAACAGGTAAGCTTCACAAATCTGCATAATTAGATTGTTTCCAAGGTAAATCTTTTTTTTTAACCATATGCCTCCACTTATTCAGTGTGCCATTAAAATGTTCAGTGTTCACTTCTGAAATCAACCCTGTACTTCTTGATCCAACAGTGGACTCAATTATATGATTGCTTAAACATCAAAGCTTTCCCTCACTAATGTCCTTACCAGGGGACACAAAAAGGCAGGTCTTTTTACTCTGGTTGAGGCAAAAGCCTGTGTTGTTTAAACCAGCATACTGTACATTCCTGTGAAATTTTATGTGTTTGATCACTGAACAAATGGAATATCTGCTTTTCCCATTGCTATCAAGTGAGTCTGTACCACAAATACCCTGCCCAAAGCAGATCTGTTTGTCTGGCAAAAGTCAGCGCTTTCTCCCTAGGACAGTCTATTTCTTGGAAATGCTTATAGGATTATCAATTTCTCCTTTGCTGGTGTGAAAATAAAATATTACCCTGGGGAAACATCGAAGTGCTTCCTGACATCAGTCCAAGAGGCAGGTGCACACATACTCAATGTGATAAAAGTGGATATACATCCATGGCCACAGTCCAAGCACATTATTTCATCCATGGCTCCAGAATTTCTGTGGTCCACTCAGAAATCTTCCAACCTCAGTAGTCACTGTCTCCATAATAAATTTAAATGTCTGTCTCTGAAAGTCAAGTTCCTTCACAATCTGGCCTCAGCTGACCTTTCCAATGACACTACATGCTACGCCCATTGAAGATTCTGCCAGCCTAAAATACTACTATCCTCCATTCTTCAGCCCAAACCCTATCCTTAATGGTGTATTCTTTAATTTAAAGTCATCTCCCCTTCAATGAAAATGTCAAAGTCTTGGCATCCTTAGGCCCACTGATTTGACAAACTATGCGGACTTTCCTCACTGACCCCACAGAAGGCATCCCTCATCTCTTTGCCCTCCTAGCACTAATTACATGGATTTCTTTACATGGGTTCAGACATCAGTGTGAGTCATGGCTAATAATCTCATAGGTGATGGCATGCTCTGTGAGGAGTCTCTGCCTGCTTCACCTCTGAGTGCTCTATTCTAAGGTCTGACATCTGTGCCATGCTGAAAAAGATGCAAAGGAGTTAGCTGGTGGTTTCCAGGGGCTGGACAGGTGTAGGGGAAGAAAGAGATGTTAGTCAAAGGATGCAAAATTAGTTAAATGAGGAATTGACTTAAATAGATCTATACTACTGCATGGGGATTTCAGTTAATCATGATGTTATGGTTTTGTTATTACTATTTAATTTTCATGTGTGTGGTACTGAGAATTAAACTCAAGGGTACTAAACTCTTTTTTGCATTATCCTGTTAACTTGCCAAGTTGCCTCGGATGGGTTTGAATTTACAGTCCTCCTGATTCAGCCTTCCAGAATGATGGGATTATAGGCATGGACCGCCACCATATCTACTTTGATATATTATAGTTACTTAGGGAAAAATTAACTTAATTCACAGTTTGTAGAGGTTTCAGTGTGCATCTGATCAGCTCCAAGGCAGAGTAGCATAACAGTAAGGTATCACAGGGAAAAAACAGACTAATGTGTGGTAGGCAAAAAGCAACCTTCCTTCTGTTATCCTTTTTATTTCATCCAGTCCATAAGACATTTGTTAGTGCCACTCACATGCAGAGTAGGTCTTTTTTATTCAATAAATCCATTTAGGATCTCCCCTAGCTTCCAAGGTATAGGCATGGAGCTTCTGCAGGTGCTGGGTCAAACATATAATAACTTAAGTGGACTCTGAGTGGCCTATAGGATACAGGAGCACTGCAATCTGTGGGCCCACTGAATGCAAGAGCAGAGCTTTCCTGCTTGGGGCAGCTTGCAGGATTGGTAAACTCTGACCTTCCTTGGCCCAGTGTGTGGGTGTGGAGTTTGTATTGGTGCAGCTCCAAGCTTCTAAGAACTTAGGAGAACTCTAAGTGGCCTGCAGGATGCAGTAGAGCTGTGCCTTGTGGGCACAGCATGAGCAACCACAGAGCTGTCCTGAAGCCATTTAAGAACTTTGTTAGACTCTGGGCGGCCTGCAGGACTCTATCTGGGTGATTATCTGAAGTTTCAAAAATGCATAAATGCAGGAGCAAAAGGCAATCTCAGTCCTCTAGACTCCCAGAACAAATTCAGGAGACAAAAAATTGGAAGCCACACACCTGAAATCTCTGAAATGGTAGCAACTGAAATAAAGAAACAAGTCCATCGGGCTACAGAAGAAATAAGATCAGAAAAATTATCTCTCAGGTCCAAAAAGAAAGGACAGCAGTTATGAAAAAATTGCTCAGCATAACTAAAGAAGACATAGATAGAAAGATAGAGAAAAATAGAAAAATGATGAAAGCATTAAATTAACAATAAAGGAAAGAATTAGAACGCATAAAGCAGATTCAAACTGGTAGCCAGAACTCTACTGAAAGCTGGCTAACCTGCTCGAATGAAACTGAACATAGATTTTCAGACCATGAACAGTGTTGCAGATAATGAATAGGAAATAAAGGATCTCTTAAAATTAATGAGGAAACAGAAAATAACAATTCAATACCTACAAAACAATGTAAAGAAAAATAACATAACAATGATAGGTGTCAATGAAGCAGTAGGTGATAGCATGAATGACATAAAAACTGTTTTACAGAAGCACTGGCAGAAACTTTTCCAAACATGAGAAAAGACACTGACATACAGATAAGCAAGGCATACAGAACCCCACAAGCCATAATCACAGTACGTCTATCCTAGACACATAATAATAAAGAGATCAGAATTGAGCAAAAGAATAGACCATTAAAAGCTACTAGAGGGGCCAGCAAGATAGCTCAGCAGTCTAAAGTGCCTGCTTAGACAAGCTTAGGCAACCACAGGGACCTTGGTTTGATCCCTGGCACATGCTGTGTCAGCCCCACCCCCAGGGCAGGCTGAGCCAACCATAATATAAATAAATAAATAAATAAATAAATAAATAAA